>WNGS01049592.1:0-11020 GCA_020271785.1 Procambarus virginalis | reverse complement strand
AACAGTATAAGAACAGACTTAGTTGTGACAACTAACAGTATGAGAACAGACTTAGTTGTGACAACTAACAGTATGAGAACAGACTTAGTTGTGACAACTAACAGTATGAGAACAGACAGGTAGTTGTGACAACTAACAGTATGAGAACAGACTTAGTTGTGACAACTAACAGTATGAGAACAGACTTAGTTGTAACAACTTAAAGTATGAGAACAGACAGTAGTTGTGACAACTAACAGTATGAGAAACAGACTTAGTTGTGACAACTAACAGTATGAGAACAGACGGTAGTTGTGACAACTAACAGTATGAAAAACAGACTTAGTTGTGACAACTAACAGTATGAGAACAGACTTAGTTGTGACAACTAACAGTATGAGAACAGACTTAGTTGTGACAACTAACAGTATGAGAACAGACAGGTAGTTGTGACAACTAACAGTATGAGAACAGACTTAGTTGTGACAACTAACAGTATGAGAACAGACTTAGTTGTAACAACTAACAGTATGAGAACAGACAGGTAGTTGTGACAACTAACAGTATGAGAACAGACATACACAACTACAGTAAGAAACAGGTAGTTGTGACAACTAACAGTATGAGAACAGACTTAGTTGTGACAACTAACAGTATGAGAACAGACTTAGTTGTGACAACTAACAGTATGAGAACAGACTTAGTTGTGACAACTAACAGTATGAGAACAGACTTAGTTGTGACAACTAACAGTATGAGAACAGACAGGTAGTTGTGACAACTAACAGTATGAGAACAGACTTAGTTGTGACAACTAACAGTATGAGAACAGACTAGTTGTAACAACTAACAGTATGATAACAGACATAGTTGTGACAACTAACAGTATGAGAACAGACTTAGTTGTGACAACTAAAAGTATGAGAACAGACTTAGTTGTGACAACTAACAGTATGAGAAAAGACTTAGTTGTGACAACTAACAGTATGAGAACAGACTTAGTTGTAACAACTAACAGTATGAGAACAGACTTAGTTGTGACAACTAACAGTATGAGAACAGACTTAGTTGTGACAACTAACAGTATGAAAACAGACTTAGTTGTAACAACTAACAGTATGAGAACAGGCAGGTAGTTGTGACAACTAACAGTATGAGAACAGACTTAGTTGTGACAACTAACAGTATGAGAACAGACTGGTAGTTGTGACAACTAACAGTATGAGAACAGACTTAGTTGTGACAACTAACAGTATGAGAACAGACTTAGTTGTGACAACTAACAATATGAGAACAGACAGGTAGTTGTGACAACTAACAGTATGAGAACAGACAGGTAGTTGTGACAACTAACAGTATGAGAACAGACTTAGTTGTGACAACTAACAGTATGAGAACAGACTTAGTTGTAACAACTAACAGTATGAGAACAGACAGGTAGTTGTAACAACTTACAGTATGAGAACAGACAGGTAGTTGTGACAACTAACAGTATGAGAACAGACTTAGTTGTGACAACTAACAGTATGAGAACAGACAGGTAGTTGTGACAACTAACAGTATGAGAACAGACTTAGTTGTGACAACTAACAGTATGAGAACAGACTTAGTTGTGACAACTAACAGTATGAGAACAGACTTAGTTGTAACAACTAACAGTATGAGAACAGACAGGTAGTTGTGACAACTAACAGTATGAGAACAGACTTAGTTGTGACAACTAACAGTATGAGAACAGACTTAGTTGTGACAACTAACAGTATGAGAACAGACTTAGTTGTGACAACTAACAGTATGAGAACAGACAGGTAGTTGTGACAACTAACAGTATGAGAACAGACTTAGTTGTGACAACTAACAGTATGAGAACAGACAGGTAGTTGTGACAACTAACAGTATGAGAACAGACTTAGTTGTGACAACTAACAGTATGAGAACAGACTTAGTTGTGACAACTAACAGTATGAGAACAGACTTAGTTGTGACAACTAACAGTATGAGAACAGACTTAGTTGTGACAACTAACAGTATGAGAACAGACTTAGTTGTGACAACTAACAGTATGAGAACAGACTTAGTTGTGACAACTAACAGTATGAGAACAGACAGTAGTTGTGACAACTAACAGTATGAGAACAGACTTAGTTGTGACAACTAACAGTAAGAACAGACTTAGTTGTGACAACTAACAGTATGAGAACAGACAGGTAGTTGTGACAACTAACAGTATGAGAACAGACTTAGTTGTGACAACTAACAGTATGAGAACAGACTTAGTTGTGACAACTAACAGTATGAGAACAGACTTAGTTGTGACAACTAACAGTATGAGAACAGAGGTAGTTGTGACAACTAACAGTATGAGAACAGACTTAGTTGTGACAACTAACAGTATGAGAACAGACTTAGTTGTGACAACTAACAGTATGAGAACAGACTTAGTTGTGACAACTAACAGTATGAGAACAGACAGGTAGTTGTGACAACTAACAGTATGAGAACAGACTTAGTTGTGACAACTAACAGTATGAGAACAGACTTAGTTGTGACAACTAACAGTATGAGAACAGACTTAGTTGTAACAACTTACAGTATGAGAACAGCAGGTAGTTGTGACAACTAACAGTATGAGAACAGACTTAGTTGTGACAACTAACAGTATGAGAACAGACTGGTAGTTGTGACAACTAACAGTATGAGAACAGACTTAGTTGTGACAACTAACAGTATGAGAACAGACTTAGTTGTGACAACTAACAGTATGAGAACAGACTTAGTTGTGACAACTAACAGTATGAGAACAGACTTAGTTGTGACAACTAACAGTATGAGAACAGACTTAGTTGTAACAACTAACAGTATGAGAACAGACAGGTAGTTGTGACAACTAACAGTATGAGAACAGACTTAGTTGTGACAACTGACAGTATGAGAACAGACTCAATTATAACAATTAACAGTATGATAACAGACATAGTTGTGACAACTGAAAGTATGAGAACAGACTTAGTTGTGACAACTAAAAGTATGAGAACAGACTTAGTTGTGGCAACTGACAGTATGAGAAAAGACTAAGTTGTGACAACTAACAGTTTGAGAACAGATTTAGTTGTAACAACTAACAGTATGAGGACAGACTTAGTTGTGACAACTAACAGTATGAGAACAGACTTAGTTGTGACAACTAACAGTATGAAAACAGACTTAGTTGTAACAACTTACAGTATAGAACAGGCAGGTAGTTGTGACAACTAACAGTATGAGAACAGACTTAGTTGTGACAACTAACAGTATGAGAACAGACAGGTAGTTGTGACAACTAACAGTATGAAAACAGACTTAGTTGTGACAACTAACAGTATGAGAACAGACTTAGTTGTGACAACTAACAATATGAGAACAGACAGGTAGTTGTGACAACTAACAGTATGAGAACAGACAGGTAGTTGTGACAACTAACAGTATGAGAACAGACTTAGTTGTGACAACTAACAGTATGAGAACAGACTTAGTTGTGACAACTAACAGTATGAGAACAGACAGGTAGTTGTGACAACTAACAGTATGAGAACAGACTTAGTTGTGACAACTAACAGTATGAGAACAGACTTAGTTGTGACAACTACAGTATGAGAACAGACTTAGTTGTGAACAACTAACAGTATGAGAACAGACAGTAGTTGTGACAACTAACAGTATGAGAACAGACTTAGTTGTGACAACTAACAGTATGAGAACAGAGGTAGTTGTGACAACTAACAGTATGAGAACAGACTTAGTTGTGACAACTAACAGTATGAGAACAGACTTAGTTGTGACAACTAACAGTATGAGAACAGACTTAGTTGTAACAACTAACAGTATGAGAACAGACAGGTAGTTGTGACAACTAACAGTATGAGAACAGACTTAGTTGTGACAACTGACAGTATGAGAACAGACTTAGTTGTAACAACTAACAGTATGAGAACAGACATAGTTGTGACAACTAAAGTATGAGAACAGACTTAGTTGTGACAACTAACAGTATGAGAACAGACTTAGTTGTGACAACTAACAGTATGAGAAACAGACTAAGTTGTGACAACTAACAGTTGAGAACAGATTTAGTTGTAACAACTAACAGTATGAGAACAGACTTAGTTGTGACAACTAACAGTATGAGAACAGACTTAGTTGTGACAACTAACAGTATGAGAACAGACTTAGTTGTAACAACTAACAGTATGAGAACAGGAGGTAGTTGTGACAACTAACAGTATGAGAACAGACTTAGTTGTGACAACTAACAGTATGAGAACAGACTGGTAGTTGTGACAACTAACAGTATGAGAACAGACTTAGTTGTGACAACTAACAGTATGAGAACAGACTTAGTTGTGACAACTAACAGTATGAGAACAGACTTAGTTGTGACAACTAACAGTATGAGAACAGACAGGTAGTTGTGACAACTAACAGTATGAGAACAGACTTAGTTGTGACAACTAACAGTATGAGAACAGACAGGTAGTTGTGACAACTAACAGTATGAGAACAGACAGGTAGTTGTGACAACTAACAGTATGAGAACAGACTTAGTTGTGACAACTAACAGTATGAGAACAGACTTAGTTGTGACAACTAACAGTATGAGAACAGACAGGTAGTTGTAACAACTAACAGTATGAGAACAGACAGGTAGTTGTGACAACTAACAGTATGAGAACAGACTTAGTTGTGACAACTAACAGTATGAGAACAGACTTAGTTGTGACAACTAACAGTATGAGAACAGACTTAGTTGTGACAACTAACAGTATGAGAACAGACTTAGTTGTGACAACTAACAGTATGAGAACAGACTTAGTTGTAACAACTAACAGTATGAGAACAGACAGGTAGTTGTGACAACTAACAGTATGAGAACAGACTTAGTTGTGACAACTAACAGTATGAGAACAGACTTAGTTGTGACAACTAACAGTATGAGAACAGACTAGTTGTGACAACTAAAGTATGAGAACAGACTTAGTTGTGACAACTAACAGTATGAGAACAGACTTAGTTGTGACAACTAACAGTATGAGAACAGACTAGTTGTGACAACTAACAGTATGAGAACAGATTTAGTTGTGACAACTAACAGTATGAGAACAGACTTAGTTGTGACAACTAACAGTATGAGAACAGACTTAGTTGTGACAACTAACAGTATGAAAACAGACTTAGTTGTAACAACTAACAGTATGAGAACAGGAGGTAGTTGTGACAACTAACAGTATGAGAACAGACTTAGTTGTGACAACTAACAGTATGAGAACAGACTGGTAGTTGTGACAACTAACAGTATGAGAAAACAGACTTAGTTGTGACAACTAACAGTATGAGAACAGACTTAGTTGTGACAACTAACAGTATGAGAACAGACTTAGTTGTGACAACTAACAGTATGAGAACAGACAGGTAGTTGTGACAACTAACAGTATGAGAACAGACTTAGTTGTGACAACTAACAGTATGAGAACAGACAGGTAGTTGTGACAACTAACAGTATGAGAACAGACAGGTAGTTGTGACAACTAACAGTATGAGAACAGACTTAGTTGTGACAACTAACAGTATGAGAACAGACTTAGTTGTAACAACTAACAGTATGAGAACAGACAGGTAGTTGTGACAACTAACAGTATGAGAACAGACAGGTAGTTGTGACAACTAACAGTATGAGAACAGACTTAGTTGTGACAACTAACAGTATGAGAACAGACAGGTAGTTGTGACAACTAACAGTATGAGAACAGACTTAGTTGTGACAACTAACAGTATGAGAACAGACTTAGTTGTGACAACTAACAGTATGAGAACAGACTTAGTTGTAACAACTAACAGTATGAGAACAGACAGGTAGTTGTGACAACTAACAGTATGAGAACAGACTTAGTTGTGACAACTAACAGTATGAGAACAGACTTAGTTGTAACAACTAACAGTATGAGAACAGACATAGTTGTGACAACTAACAGTATGAGAACAGACTTAGTTGTGACAACTAACAGTATGAGAACAGACTTAGTTGTGACAACTAACAGTATGAGAAAGACTTAGTTGTGACAACTAACAGTATGAGAACAGACTTAGTTGTAACAACTAACAGTATGAGAACAGACTTAGTTGTGACAACTAAACAGTATGAGAACAGACTTAGTTGTGACAACTAACAGTATGAGAACAGACTTAGTTGTAACAACTACAGTATGAGAACAGACAGGTAGTTGTGACAACTAACAGTATGAGAACAGACTTAGTTGTGACAACTAACAGTATGAGAACAGACTTAGTTGTGACAACTAACAGTATGAGAACAGACTTAGTTGTGACAACTAACAGTATGAGAACAGACTTAGTTGTGACAACTAACAGTATGAGAACAGACTTAGTTGTGACAACTAACAGTATGAGAACAGACAGGTAGTTGTGACAACTAACAGTATGAGAACAGACTTAGTTGTGACAACTAACAGTATGAGAACAGACTTAGTTGTGAAAACTAACAGTTGGAACAGACAGGTAGTTGTGACAACTAACAGTATGAGAACAGACTAGTTGTGACAACTAACAGTATGAGAACAGACTAGTTGTGACAACTAACAGTATGAGAACAGACTTAGTTGTAACAACTACAGTATGAGAACAGCAGGTAGTTGTGACAACTAACAGTATGAGAACAGACTTAGTTGTGACAACTAACAGTATGAGAACAGACTTAGTTGTGACAACTAACAGTATGAGAACAGACTTAGTTGTGACAACTAACAGTATGAGAACAGACTTAGTTGTGACAACTAACAGTATGAGAACAGACTTAGTTGTGACAACTAACAGTATGAGAACAGACTTAGTTGTGACAACTAACAGTATGAGAACAGACTTAGTTGTGACAACTAACAGTATGAGAACAGACAGGTAGTTGTGACAACTAACAGTATGAGAACAGACTTAGTTGTGACAACTAACAGTATGAGAACAGACTCAGTTGTAACAACTAACAGTATGAACAGACTTAGTTGTGACAACTAAAGTATGAGAACAGACTTAGTTGTGACAACTAAAAGTATGAGAACAGACTTAGTTGTGCAACTAACAGTATGAGAACAGACTTAGTTGTGACAACTAACAGTATGAGAACAGATTAGTTGTAAAAAACAGTATGAGAACAGACTTAGTTGTGACAACTAACAGTATGAGAACAGACTTAGTTGTGACAACTAACAGTATGAGAACAGACTTAGTTGTAAAACTTACAGTATGAGAACAGGCAGGTAGTTGTGACAACTAACAGTATGAGAACAGACTTAGTTGTGACAACTAACAGTATGAGAACAGACTTAGTTGTGACAACTAACAGTATGAGAACAGACTTAGTTGTGAACAACTAACAGTATGAGAACAGACTTAGTTGTGACAACTAACAGTATGAGAACAGACAGGTAGTTGTGACAACTAACAGTATGAGAACAGACAGGAGTGTGACAACTAAGTATGAGAACAGACTTAGTTGTGACAACTAACAGTATGAGAACAGACTTAGTTGTAACAACTAACAGTATGAGAACAGACAGGTAGTTGTGACAACTAACAGTATGAGAACAGACTAGTTGTGACAAACTAACAGTATGAGAACAGACTAGTTGTGAAAACTAACAGTATGAGAACAGACAGGTAGTTGTGACAACTAACAGTATGAGAACAGACTTAGTTGTGACAACTAACAGTATGAGAACAGACTTAGTTGTGACAAACTAACAGTATGAGAACAGACTTAGTTGTGACAACTAACAGTATGAGAACAGACTTAGTTGTGAAACTAACAGTATGAGAACAGACAGTAGTTGTGACAACTAACAGTATGAGAACAGACTAGTTGTAACAACTAACAGTATGAGAACAGACTTAGTTGTGACAACTAACAGTATGAGAACAGACTTAGTTGTGACAACTACAGTATGAGAACAGACTTAGTGTGACAACTAACAGTATGAGAACAGACAGGTAGTTGACAACTAACAGTATGAGAACAGACTTAGTTGTGACAACTAACAGTATGAGAACAGACTTAGTTGTGACAACTAACAGTATGAGAACAGACTTAGTTGTGACAACTAACAGTATGAGAACAGACAGGTAGTTGTGACAACTAACAGTATGAGAAACAGACTTAGTTGTGACAACTAACAGTATGAGAACAGACTTAGTTGTGACAACTAACAGTATGAGAACAGACTTAGTTGTGACAACTAACAGTATGAGAACAGACTTAGTTGTGACAACTAACAGTATGAGAACAGACTTAGTTGTGACAACTAACAGTATGAGAACAGACTTAGTTGTGACAACTAACAGTATGAGAACAGATAGTTGTGACAACTAACAGTATGAGAACAGACAGGTAGTTGTGACAACTAACAGTATGAGAACAGACTTAGTTGTGACAACTAACAGTATGAGAACAGACTTAGTTGTGACAACTAACAGTATGAGAACAGACTTAGTTGTGACAACTAACAGTATGAGAACAGACTTAGTTGTGACAACTAACAGTATGAGAACAGACTTAGTTGTACAATAACAGTATGAGAACAGACTTAGTTGTGACAACTAACAGTATGAGAACAGACTTAGTTGTGACAACTAACAGTATGAGAACAGACTTAGTTGTGACAACTAACAGTATGAGAACAGACTTAGTTGTGACAACTAACAGTATGAACAGACTTAGTGTGACAACTAACAGTATGAGAAACAGACAGGTAGTTGTGACAACTAACAGTATGAGAACAGACTTAGTTGTGACAACTAACAGTATGAGAACAGACAGGTAGTTGTGACAACTAACAGTATGAGAACAGACTTAGTTGTGACAACTAACAGTATGAGAACAGACTTAGTTGTGACAAAACAGTATGAGAACAGACAGGTAGTTGTGACAACTAACAGTATGAGAACAGACAGGTAGTTGTGACAACTAACAGTATGAGAACAGACTTAGTTGTGACAACTAACAGTATGAGAACAGACTTAGTTGTGACAACTAACAGTATGAGAACAGACTTAGTTGTGACAACTAACAGTATGAGAACAGACTTAGTTGTGACAACTAACAGTATGAGAACAGACTTAGTTGTGACAACTAACAGTATGAGAACAGACTTAGTTGTGACAACTAACAGTATGAGAACAGACTTAGTTGTAACAATAACAGTATGAGAACAGACTTAGTTGTGACAACTAACAGTATGAGAACAGACTTAGTTGTGACAACTAACAGTATGAGAACAGACTTAGTTGTGACAACTAACAGTATGAGAACAGACTTAGTTGTGACAACTACAGTATGAGAACAGACTTAGTTGTGACAACTAACAGTATGAGAACAGACTTAGTTGAACAACTAACAGTATGAGAACAGACTTAGTTGTGACAACTAACAGTATGAGAACAGACTTAGTTGTGACAACTAACAGTATGAGAACAGACAGGTAGTTGTGACAACTAACAGTATGAGAACAGACTTAGTTGTGACAACTAACAGTATGAGAACAGACTTAGTTGTGACAACTAACAGTATGAGAACAGACTTAGTTGTGACAACTAACAGTATGAGAACAGACTTAGTTGTGACAACTAACAGTATGAGAACAGACAGGTAGTTGTGACAACTAACAGTATGAGAACAGACTTAGTTGTGACAACTAACAGTATGAGAACAGACTTAGTTGTGACAACTAACAGTATGAGAACAGACTTAGTTGTGACAACTAACAGTATGAGAACAGACAGGTAGTTGTGACAAACTACAGTATGAGAACAGACAGGTAGTTGTGACAACTAACAGTATGAGAAACAGATTAGTTGTGACAACTAACAGTATGAGAACAGACTTAGTTGTGACAACTAACAGTATGAGAACAGACTTAGTTGTGACAACTAACAGTATGAGAACAGACTTAGTTGTGACAACTAACAGTATGAGAAACAGACTTAGTTGTGACAACTAACAGTATGAGAACAGACAGGTAGTTGTGACAACTAACAGTATGAGAACAGACTTAGTTGTGACAACTAACAGTATGAGAACAGACTTAGTTGGACAACTAACAGTATGAGAACAGACAGGTAGTTGTGACAACTAACAGTATGAGACAGACTTAGTTGTGACAACTACAGTATGAGAACAGACTTAGTTGTGACAACTAACAGTATGAGAACAGACTTAGTTGTGACAACTACAGTAGAGAACAGCAGGTAGTTGTGACAACTAACAGTATGAGAACAGACTTAGTTGTGACAACTAACAGTATGAGAACAGACTTAGTTGTGACAACTAACAGTATGAGAACAGACTTAGTTGTGACAACTAACAGTATGAGAACAGACTTAGTTGTGACAACTAACAGTATGAGAACAGACTTAGTTGTGACAACTAACAGTATGAGAACAGACTAGTTGTGACAACTAACAGTATGAGAACAGACTTAGTTGTGACAACTAACAGTATGAGAACAGACTTAGTTGTGACAACTAACAGTATGAGAACAGACAGGTAGTTGTGACAACTAACAGTATGAGAACAGACTTAGTTGTGACAACTAACAGTATGAGACAGACTTAGTTGTAACAACAACAGTATGAGAACAGACTTAGTGTGACAACTAACAGTATGAGAACAGACTTAGTGTGACAACTAACAGTATGAGAACAGACTTAGTGTGACAACTAACAATGAGAAAAGACTTAGTTGTGACAACTAACAGTATGAGAACAGAGGTAGTTGTGACAACTAACAGTATGAGAACAGACTTAGTTGTGACAACTAACAGTATGAGAACAGACTTAGTTGTGACAACTAACAGTATGAGAACAGACTTAGTTGTGACAACTAACAGTATGAGAACAGACGGTAGTTGTGACAACTAACAGTATGAGAACAGACTAGTTGTAACAACTAACAGTATGAGAACAGACAGGTAGTTGTGACAACTAACAGTATGAGAACAGACTT
>WNGS01049588.1:12139-27620 GCA_020271785.1 Procambarus virginalis | reverse complement strand
TACCCATCAACATTGGGTTCCTCAATTCAATTTCTTTCTTTATTATGCACCCCAATACCCATCCCGTGGGCGGTGGTGTAAAGGATACAGAGGCACATAATCGGTTCAGGAAACTGAACCCTCTAGTTCGTTTAGCTAAGCAAATAACAATGTTTGACCTAGTATACAAAATTATCAATGTTGTATACACATGTACACACCCTCATATACATACATGTACATATATATATACGTATACACATATACATACACATACATATAATCTAATCACCCACACAAATACAACACTCAAGAATCTTTGTGTCACAAGTGACACAAAGAGGTGTCACAAGTGACACTACAAGAGGCTCACAAAAGTCACTATACAAGGCACTTTACATCTATAGTGAGTCACGACAGTTACTAGTCTTGCTGCACACCCACCCAACTGGGCGGCAGCTTTTACAAGTCATGTGCACTGCCTTACCGACAGTAAGCAAATTTTGGATACTTCGCTAAAATTTCGGGCAGCACATCATTGTGAATGAAGTACTTACACATTTCTTGGACACTATGTATGGTGTTACGTCTGAATTCCGCAATTTTTTTTCACATTCCCATTATATAATGACGCAAAGTATGCGAATAGTTCTGCTGACAGAGTTTACATTGTAGTCAAATCCTACATCAGCAGATGTTACAAACTCCCAGAGGTACTTGTAGCCGAGCCTAAGCCTAGCAGTGGTAAACATCTAGAAGTCTGCTAACATTATGGGATGACCCATAGACGTGCGGTTCTTTCATGCATAATAGAATGATGATAGATGGAGTAACTGGTGTGAATTTCACTTTGCCTCAAGTCTCCGAAATATAGTTGATGTTCCTGGGATTTTACTGCCCTCAGGCTGCTCAAGAGGCAGTCCAAGTTGGTAATCAACTCCCTCTTTACGAGCAAAAGTTTGGCTAGCTCAATCAGTTCTATCATGCATTCGGAGACCAATATGGGAAGGAATCCACAGGAGACAGACTCTGACTCCATCATTGATTATTTCACGATATCTGTGTCTAGCTTCAGAGATAAGCACGTCACAGTTATGCCTTGGGGAGCTGAGGGCAGTCAAGGATGACAAGGAGTCACTTACAATTAGCGTGTCAACTTTAGATTCATATAACGCGCTCTAGTGCAAGGATTATGGCAACCAACTCTGTTTGAAGAGTGGAGGCCCAGTTACTTCAGTCTCGCTCCACACTCACTGGGAGATGGAACCATCTCTCCCTGTCACAACAACTGCACTTCCAGCTGCACATAGGACTGATGCAAGGATCCATCAGGTGTTCCTCAGGGCAGCATACTTCTGTGCCCTCTCCTCTTTCTCATAAATAGAAAAAAATAAATAAATGTTATTTAGGTAAGGTGGTACATACATACAAGAGATTTTACAAAGATTTATGGATTTATAGATAGAGCTAGTGCATACAATGCCTAAAGCCACTACTTACGCAAAGCGCTTCGGGCAAGAACAACATTAATGACTAAAGCTAATAATACTAATTGAGTATAAAGGAATATAATGTGTTGAGAACAAATAAAAATTGAGATAAAAAAGGGGGGGAACATGGTCTGAAAAAGCAGCACAAAATACAATTTGGTCGACAAACAGCGTGGTTTAAAAAAACAGACATAGATTGACAATAGAGGGGTAAGCGGTAGGTACAGGGAATTTATTAGGTAGTGCTTCGTTTTTATCTTAAACTGGTTGAGACGAGGTACAGTCTTTAACATGGTTGGGAAGGTCATTCACACCATCTGGGTCCCTTGATTTGTAGAGGCATTTCTAGTTTGATGAAGTCGTACTCTTGGAATATCAAAACTGTATTTATTTCTGGTGTGGTGCTCATGGGTTCTGTTACAACCTTCCATGAAGCTTTTGAGGTCAGGATTGCATTACAACTTCAGCGTTTTATATATGTATAATACACATGAGAGAATAGTGCAGTGACTTAGTATCTACACATATTTAGAGATTTGAGTCGGGGTACCGAGTGATGTCTGGGGCCAGAGTTGGATATTGCGACTAATAGCTTTGTGTTGAGTAATTAGAGGACGTAAATGATTTGGGTAGTAGAACCCCAAGCACAAATACCAAGTTGAGATGTGGATAGATGAGGGAGTAATAGAGAGTAACCAGGGCAGGGCGGGGGTACATAATATCTGATCTTAAAAAGAATGCCAACAGTTTTTGAAACTTTTTTGATATATTTAGAATGTGTCCCTGGAAATTCAGTAGTGGTCAATGAGAACGCCAAGAAATTTGCCATCTATTTTATTACAAATTTGGGTATTGTTTATTTTGAGATTTATTTGATTAGAGGATTTATTGCCAAACAGATTATAGAAAGTTTTGTCAATGTTAAGGGTGAGTTTGTTGGCAGTTAGCCAAAGATGGACTTTCTCTAGCTCAGTATTCACTGTGGCATTTAGAGCAAGGGGGTCAGGACTGGAGTAAATGAAGGTTGTGTCGTCAGCAAATAGAATTGGTTTGGGGTGTTGGGAGGCATTTGGAAGGTCATTAATGTAGATGTGAAAGAGGAGAGGGCCAAGTATGCTGCCCTGAGGAACACCAATGTTGATGGGTAGGGTGGTAGAAATTGAATTATTCACAGAAACATACTGGAGCCTGTCAGTAAGGTAAGATTTGAGGTATTGCAGTGAGTGTCCTCTGACTCCATAATGATGTAATTTAAGAAGAAGGTTTTGGTGGTTGACAGTGTCAAAAGCCTTGCGCAGGTCCACAAATAATCCAATAGGGAACTCATTTTTATCAAGAGCTGCATGAATCAAGTTAATCATACTAATAAGTGCATCGTTAGTGCTTTTTTTGGGTCTGAAGCCATATTGACAAGAGCTAAGTATATTGTGTTTGGCTACATAAGAGTAAAGCTGCTTGTAGATTAGTTTTTCAAATATTTTTAACAAGTTAGGCAGGATTGATATGGGTCTGTAGTTGTTAACATCTGTGAGATCACTACATTTGTGGACAGGAGTTACTCTCGCTTTCTTTAGAATATCTGGAAAGGTTTGGAGTTCAAGTGACTTGTTGAAGAGCAATGCAATAGCAGGGGCTAAAGATCTGGAGGCTTTTTGTAAATTAAAGCACTCTAAGATGCACTCTCTCTTGATGGCTTCAGGGTGGCCACTGCAAGATTCAGGAACTCTTAAAGCTCTTCTAAGGTCGTTGGTTGCTTCACATTCCAGAAGATAGTGAAGTAATGGCTTTTCTGTGACAGTTTGGCAGAAGATGTACTCTCTCTGTCGGGGTTCACCAATCTCCCAGTTGCATCTGTAACCTAGACGTAGTCTATATAACCAAACTGCTATTTCCCTGTGGATTCCTTTTGGGATATTTATCCTTTCTAATTTGGTTGCCTGAAGATACCATGTTGCAGAGGGCGAACCTTCAGCTATTCTCTGGTGTAGGTAGGCTTTGTTGAGGTGTGAGAGCTTTTTGGTGATGATGTTTTTAATGTTCTCTAGGCTGGGTTGAATTGTTTTATCTATCACTGGATGACGAGTTGCCAGTTTAGCAATTTCATCAGCTTTCTCATTTAATGGGATTCCAACATGGGATGGGATCCAGTTTAAGGTTATGTTGAGTCCTTTGCCTTTAGCGACTGCTCCAAGATACAAAATGGTGGTAATTATTTCCACGTTATCTTTCCACTGTTTTTGTCCTAGTATTTGAAGTGCAGCTTTTGAGTCTGTGTGTATGATTGCATTTTGAGTGTTTTGTGCAATCACATATGCGAATGCCTGTTGTATGGCAAACAGCTCAGTTTGGGTTGATGATACTAGTCCTCCCAGTCTCCAATATGCCTGTACGCTGGCCGTGCAAAGAGCAGCGCCAGCACTCTCATATTCTGTGTCCACCGATCCGTCTCTGAAGATGTGGGTGGCTCCTGCTACTGCTATGCTATACATTTGCTCTTCTATTATACGCCTTAGGATTGTCGGATCATAGGCAGCCTTTTTCATTGGGAGACTTTCTATTACTATTTTGAAAGTAGGCTCTTCCCACGGTGCGGAAGGAGTGTAATTTGGGTGTGGATGATCACTCTCTCTATCAAGAATCATGCTTTTTAAATGTAGTCTGTTTAGGACTTTTCCTGCTCTTGCAGCCCAAGAGTTTCCATTGCTTTGGCCTAGTCCAACCACCAAGGCCTGCCGTACTGGGATTGGATCAGAAGAAATAATTATCTTACTGATAATTGTAGCTGTCCTTTGAGATATTCTTTCCTGTAGAGAGGGCAAACCCGTCTCCAGTCTAAGTGTTTCAAGCCTGGTACACATGGGGGCTCCCAGTGCGGCTCTCATAGCATTGTTTTGGGCAACTTCAAGCTTTTTCCACTGTTGGTGTGATAGATTTGTGAGTGCAGGTGCGGCATAATCGATCACTGATCTAACTGCCTGTACATAGTATGTGCGAAGGACTTGCAGATTGGCTCCTCCAGAGAGGGAGGTTAGCGACCTGAGGATTGCCGTCCTGGCCGCAGTTCGCTCTCTCAAGTAAGTGACCTCAGCATTAAAATTCATGTATGTGTCCAGGATTATTCCTAGATACTGATAGGTGTCCACCCATTCAATTGCTTGACCATGTACTGAGTTGGATGTTGGGCTTCGCTATTTTTATGGGCATGGTTTTTGACTTTGCGGGGTTGAGTTTGATCCCAATCTGTTTTGCCTCTTTACTGATGCAGTCTAAGCATTTGGGTGCAAGGCACGCCGCATCCGTTCCTTTTATGGTGATGACAAAGTCGTCCACGTAGTTTAGCAGCCTGCAGTGATGTGGAAGTTTCAACCTCATTATTCTTTCCATTAAACAGTTGAAGAGAAGAGGGCTGAGAATACCTCCTTGCGGTGTACCATTTTCATGTCTTTTGTACTCAGAGACTGTGCCATGAAGTTTTACTCTTGCTTCTCTGTTTATAAGACAGTTTTTGGTCCAGGAGAGCAGGTTGCCTCTGACCTCTTTGTCGATGAGGCAGCAGAGAATAGCAGGGGCGCTAGCCAGTTCAAAGGCTTTTTCGAGGTCCAGGAATATCAGCATTCCTGGTCTGTCATTCAAGTGGGCTAACAGAGTTGTAATACATTCCACTGTGCCAACCCCTCTTCTATAGGCATACATATCATGGTGCAGTTTAGGCATTTTCCACTCCAGTCTGTTGAGTGCCATTCTGTCAGCCATCTTGGCTGCACAGCTTTGGAGAGAGATGGGCCTGGGATTATCTGGATCTTTGGGTTTTGGGATCGGTACTATGTCTGCTCTATTCCAAGCTGAAGGTCTAGTTTGAGTAGTCCAGGCTAAATTAATTAACCTTAGGTATGCTGCGTCTCCCTCTGGGCCGAGGTTTCTAATAAAAAAAATCAAAATGTTTATTTAGGTAAGGTACATACATACAAGTGATTGTACAGACTGATGGAGTTATAGATAAGGCTAGTACATACAATGCCTAAAGCCACTATTACGCAAAGCGTTTCGGGCATGAAAAACTTAAATGACTAAGGCTTAATACTAATTGAGCATAAGGAATAAAATGAGTTGAGAGAAAAAAAAACAGTTAAGAAGGGGGAACATGGCTGAAAAAGCAGCACAAATACAATTCGGTCGACAAAACAGCGTCATTTAAAACAAAAACAGACATTGGTTGACAATAGAGGGGTAAGGCAGGTTACAGGGAATTTATTAGGTATAGCTTCGTTTTTCTCTTAAACTGGTTGAGAGAGGTACAGTCTTTAACATGGTTGGGAAGGTCATTCCACATTCTGGGTCCCTTGATTTGTAAAGCATTTCTAGTTTGATTAAGTCGTACTCTAGGAATATCAAAACTGTATTTATTTCTGGTGTGGTGCTTATGGGTTCTGTTACAACCTTCAATGAAGCTTTTGAGGTCAGGATTGGCATTACAGTTCAGCGTTTATATATGTATAATACACATGAGAGAATGTGCAGTGACTTAATATCTAACATATTCAGAGATTTGAGTAGGGGTACCGAATGATGTCTGGGGCCAGAGTTGGATATTGTCCTAATAGCAGCTTTGTGTTGAGTAATTAGAGGACGTAAATGATTTTGGGTAGTAGAACCCCAAGCACAAATACCATAGTTGAGATATGGATAGATGAGGGAGTAATAGAGAGTCACCAGGGCAGGGCGGGGTACATAATATCTGATCTTAGAAAGAATGCCAACAGTTTTTGAAACTTTTTTAGATATATTTAGAATGTGTCCCCGGAAATTCAGCTTGTGGTCAATGAGAATGCCAAGGAATTTGCCATCTAATTTGTTACAAATTTGGGTTTTGTTTATTTTGAGATTTATATGATTAGAGGATTTATTGCCAAACAGAATATAAAAAGTTTTGTCAATGTTAAGGGTGAGTTTGTTGGCAGTTAGCCAAAGATGGACTTTCTCTAGCTCAGTATTCACTGTGGCATTTAGAGCAAGGGGGTCAGGACTGGAGTAAATGAAGGTTGTGTCGTCAGCAAATAGAATTGGTTTGAGGTGTTGGGAGGCATTAGGAAGGTCATTAATGTAGATGAGAAAGAGGAGAGGGCCAAGTATGCTGCCCTGAGGAACACCAATGTTGATGGGTAGGGTGGGAGAAATTGAATTATTCACAGAAACATACTGGAGCCTGTCAGTAAGGTAGGATTTGAGGTATTGCAGGGAGTGTCCTCTGACTCCATAATGATGTAATTTAAGTTAGTTTTTTAGTTTTAGTTCATTTATTATGCACCCCATACCCATCTTGTGGGCGGTAGTGGAAAGGGTTACAGAGGCACATAATGGGCTCAGGGACTGAACCCACAATTCATTTAGCATTTAGATTGTAACTTGCTTAGCTAAATGTAATTTAAGAAGAAGGTTTTGGTGGTTGACAGTGTCAAAAGCCTTTCGCAGGTCCACAAATAACCCAACAGGGAACTCATTTTTATCAAAAGCTGCATGAATCAAGTTAATCATACTAATAAGTGCATCGTTAGTGCTTTTTTTTGCTCTGAAGCCATATTGACAAGAGCTAAGTATATTGTGTTTGGCTAGATAAGAGTAAAGCTGCTTGTAGATTAATTTCTCAAATATTTTTGACAGGTTAGGCAGGATTGATATAGGTCTGTAGTTGTTAACTTCTGTGAGATCACCACATTTGTGGACAGGGGTTACTCTCGCTTTTTTTTTAGAATATCTGGAAAGGTTTGGAGTTCAAGTGACTTGTTTTTTATAGTTAATTTTTATAGGTTAATAATTTTATAGGTTATTTTGTCGGCTCCAGGGGATGTATCCTTGGAGTTTTTCTTAGCCCGATTGAGCTCATCCAGTGTGAAGGGGGCATTAGTGTCAGAGACTTCTTCACATGCTGTAAGGATTCTGTGCCACCTTTCTTCCTCTAGTCCGGTCTGTACTGCTAATACATCTGGTGGAAGTTGATTGCTGGCTGCTCTCTCTGCAAACCTGGTTGCCAGTACTTCGGCTTCCTGTTGAGGATCCTTGGGGTGTGGGGCTTTAGGTGTTTTATTCCTTTGGCCCGGTGGACTTGCTGCCACATCTCTCCGAGAGAGGTGTGTTCATTCAGGTGTGAACACCGTTCCAGCCACTTTTGTTCTTTTATTAGTCTGGTCTCTCGATGTACATGTTCCTTGACCTCACAAAGTAAGGTCCTGTTGCGGTCACTCGGATGCTTTTTGTATAGCTTTCTTGTTCTGTTGAGTCTATGGTTGAGTTCTTTGACACGTTCGCAATAGTACCAATGATCTTTATGGTGTCCGGTGGACTGTTTTTTCAGTGGGATTGAGTGGTTGGCTGCCCTTTGAATCGCTTTGACAAATTCTTGTTCTGCCTGATTAATATCAAATCAAATCAAATCAAATGTTTATTTAGGTAAGGTACATACATAAAAGTGATTGTACAGACTGATGGAGTTATAGATAAGGCTAGTACATACAATGCCTAAAGCCACTATTACGCAAAGCGTTTCGGGCATAAAAAACTTAAATGACTAAGGCTTAATACTAATTGAGCATAAGGACCAAAATGAGTTGAGAACAAAATAAAAACAGTTAAGAAGGGGGAACATGGCTGAAAAAGCAGCACAAATACAAATCGGTCGACAAAACAGCGTCATTTAAAACAAAAACAGACATTGGTTGACAATAGAGGGGTAAGGCAGGTTACAGGGAATTTATTAGGTATAGCTTCGTTTTTATCGTAAACTGGTTAAGAGAGGCACAGTCTTTAACATGGTTGGGAAGGTCATTCCACATTCTGGGTCCCTTGATTTGTAAAGCATTTCTAGTTTGATTAGTCGTACTCTTGGAATATCANGGAGACAAAACTTGAAGATGTTTTTTAAACGAGGTCATCTTCCCAAGGGGCTACTCATTTGGAGACGGGACAGAAAATTAGGAAAGGCGGTGGCGTTGCTGTGCTGGTAAAAGAACACCAAAGGTGAAGGAAATAATGACTGCCAATCCACAAGAAGTTGACATAATAGCACTAGAGATCTGCCATGAGGATGATAAACTAATGATAATAAATGCATATAGTCCACCGCCAAGCAGCACATGGTCAAAGGAGGAGCTAGATAGTAAACGAGAAGGTCTTATAACAATAATGAGAGAGTATAGCGCGAGAGCGGATAACGATAGATCACGACTGTTGATAGTAGGTGACTTCAACTTGAAATCCATAGACTGGGAAGCATATGAAGCTAAAACAGAAGATTTTGGACCTGTAGATTTGTAGACCTCATCCTGGAAACATTCTTGTATCAACATGTTAAACAAGCTACGAGGATGAGGGAAGGAAGGGGTTACGGTCCCATAGGCATGGGAAGGGGACGTTCCCTCCATGCTAGATTTGATATTACCAGGAAGGAGGAAGAGATATTTGACATTCAGTACCTTCCTCCCTTGGGTAAAAGTGACCATGTCTTTTGGGAATAAAGTATGCAATGCGTTATAAGCTGGAAGAAAATAAGAGGTTGAAGCAGTTGAGAAACCAGACTTCAGGAGAGGACATTATGGCCACCTTAGAAATTTTTTTAGTGAGTATAATTGGACAGACTGTGCTAGCTAGGCAAGGAAGTGAATGAGATGTATGTCAAGTTTTGTGAAATATATGATAAAGGCACAAAAAAATTTATACCAAAACAGAGATGCAGAACTAGAAAACAGGATTGGTTCAATAGAAATTGCGAGAGGGCTAGAGACCAAAAGACACAAAATTGGAATCAATACAGGAAGAGGCCGAACCCCCAAACATACCAGCGATACAAAGATGCGAGAAAAACTACACGGCAGTGAGGAGAGAGGCAGAAAGAAATTTGAAAAAGGGATTGCAGACAATGTAAAACAGAACCAGGTCTATTCTATAAATTCATAAACAACAAATTGCAGGTAAAGGATAATATTCAGAGGTTGAAAATGGGAAATAGATTCACGGAAGATGAAAAGGAAATGTGTGAAACACTAAACGAAAAGTTCCAAAGTGTGTTTGTACAAAATGAAATCTTTAGGGAACCAGACACAATAAGAATTCCAGAGAACAACATAGAGCACATAGAGGTGTCTAGAGACGAAGTGGAAAAAATGCTAAAGGAGCTAGGTAAGAACAAAGCAGTTGGTCCAGATGGAGTTTCACCATGGGTTCTGAGAGAATGTGCACCTGAGCTCAGCATTCCACTTCAACTGATTTTTCAGGCATCCCTGTGTACAGGAGCTGTAGCTGATGTGTGGAAAAAGGCTAACATAGTTCCAATCTACAAAAGTGGAAACAGGGAAGACCCCTTAATTATAGACCTGTATCATTGACAAGTGTAATAGTCAAAATATTGGAAAAAATAATTAAAACTAAATGGGTAGAACACCTGGAGGAAAACGATATAATATCAGACAGACAGTATGGTTTTCGATCTGGAAGATCCTGTGTAACGAACTTGCTCAGTTTTATGATCGAGCCACAGAGATTTTACAAGAAAGAGATGGTTGGGTTGACTGCATCTATCTGGACCTAAAAAAGGCTTTCGACAGAGTTCCCATAAGAGGTTGTTCTGGAAACTGGAACATATTGGAGGAGTGACAGGTAAGCTACTAACATGGATGAAAAATTTCCTAACTGACAGAAAAATGAGGGCCACGATCAGAGGCAAGGTATCGGATTGGAGGAATGTCACGAGTGGAGTACCTCAGGGTTCAGTTCTTGCACCGGTAATGTTCATTGTCTACATAAACGATCTACCAGTGGGAATACAGAATTACATGAACATGTTTGCTGATGATGCTAAGATAATAGGGAAGATAAGAAACCTAGATGATTGTCATGCCCTTCAAGAAGACCTGGACAAAATAAGTATTGGAGCAACACTTGGCAAATGGAATTTAATGTGAATAAATGCCATGTTATGGAATGTGGAATTGGAGAACATAGACCCACACAACCTATAAATTATGTGAGAAATCTTTAAAGAATTCTGATAAAGAAAGGATCTAGGGGTGGTTTTAGATAGAAAACTGTCACCTGAGGACCACATTAAGAACATTGTGCGAGGAGCCTATGCTACACTTTCTAACTTCAGAATTGCTTTAAATACATGGATGGAGAAATACTAAGAAATTGTTCACGACTTTTATTAGACCAAAGCTGGAATATGCAGCGGTTGTATGGTGCCCATATCTTAAGAAGCACATCAACAAACTGGAAAAGGTGCAACGACATGCCACTAAGTGGCTCCCAGAATGAAGGACAAGAGCTATGAGGAGAGATTAAAGGCATTAAATATGCAAAAACTAGAAGATAGAAGAAAAAGAGGTGATATGATCACTACATTCAAAATAGTAACAGGAATCGATAAAATTGATAGGGAAGAATTCCTGAGACCTGGAACTTCAAGAACAAGAGGTCATAGATTTAAACTAACGAAACAAAGCTGCCGGAGAAAATATACGAAAATTCATTTTGTAAACAGAGTGGTAGACGGTTGGAACAAGTAAGTGAGAAGGTGGTGGAGGCCAAGACCGTCAGTAGTTTCAAAGCGTTATATGACAAAGAGTGCTGGGAAGACGGGACACCACGAGCGTAGCTCTCATCCTGTAACTACACTTAGGTAATTACACTTAGGTAATTACACAGGTGGAAACTGAGTGCCCAAATGAGCCACAGGAGATATTAGAAAGAACTTTTGTAGTGTCAGAAGTGGGTGACAAATAGGAATGCATTAGGAAGCGATGTGGTATGGAGGCTGACTCCAAACACAGTTTCAAGTGTAGATATGATAGAGCCCAATAGGGGCTCAGGAAATGTACACCTGTTGATTGACGGGAGAAGAGGGGGGACCAAAGAGCCAGAGCTCAACCCCCGCAAGCACAACTAGGTGAGTACACGACAGAACCCAGCAGGCCCATTAAGAACTGAACCCCCGGGATGTGTACACTCACGGGACCTAGCAGGGGGTGCCGCCAGAAATACTCAGAACACAAGGGACCCAAGGGGCAAGAACGAAGGCAGACCCCCCCACCAGGTAGATAAACAAAAAGAAAAGAAAACCCCGCAAGAGGACAGCATACCCAAGCGGAACAGAGCCGGCCGCTATGATTGGGAAAAGACAAGCTGCACAGTACCCTGCGCCCCACCAGTGCAAAACTGCCCCTCACTCTAAGGCGATCAAGGGAGACAGAACACCCGAGACACAAGAGCGGCGAAAACCAAGCAGTAAACGGCCTAGCAGGGGCAGACCCAAGGAACTTGTGGAAGGTGGCCCCAAGTCCCAAGGGCAGTACTTACAGGGCACCTAGGGAAGGGAACCCTAGGCACATGCAGCCCGAGTACTGGAGAATCACTCCCGGCTTACGCACCGCCTAGAAAAACAGACACCACACTCTAGGTACAGTGCTGAAACAACCACTGGAGCCGGAGCACATAACCGGTGCCAATAGCATCAGCCGAAGAACTGATGGGTGGATAGCCGGCGTGTGAGGTCTGGGGCTCCCCCTTCCCCTCCCGGGGAGGGGGGGAGCTGCGCAGACAGCGGCGCAGCGACGTGTGACGTCATACTAGTTTGCTTGTTTTCTGTTGGGGAGTTCTATCCACTAGTTCGACTTTTGGCAGCAATTTTAACCAGAATAGGGGTTTGTTTTGGGGCGCTTACCTTTCTGGGTGCCTGTCCCGGTCGATGGCAGACATAGAATGCTTCCAATCACACGGGGGCTTCTATAGGCCATTGCTCCCCTTGCCTCTCTGAGGGGGCCCGGTTCTGGCCGTGGTCCCCGGTAGGCCTAAGAACTCCATACACATGACTGATGCCAAAGTCTGACATTAGCATATCAGCCTGGGATAGCTCCGGGGAGCCGACGGGGCTCCCCCCAGAAAGATGAGAGAAAATTGTAGGTACAGTATAAAAAAGCACTTAGGTAGCTAAGATTGATTGCAATGAAAGCTTGAATGGTAGTTGACAAAAATTGGTAGGCACAATACAGCAAATGGCTAGCACATAAAGGAAGACAGCAATGAACACAATGATAAGGTTGTTTGGGTTAAATACATAAGAATTAGGAGATTGGGTAACACTAGGTACAGAGCAAAAAATAAAGCTCAGTGTAGGAAACTAAGAAGATGAAATTAAGTACTTTTTGGTTTTGTTTTTAAATAAGGCAAAAGTTTTACAGCTTTTCAATTCACTAGGGAGTGAGTTCCATAGACTAGGTCCCTTAATTTGCATAGAGTGTTTACACAGATTAAGTTTGACCTTGGGGATATCAAAGAGATATTTATTTCTGGTGTGGTGATAATGGGTCCTATTACATCTGTCCAGAGAGAGTTTCAGAGCATGGTTTGCATTTAAGAACAGGGTTTTGTAGATGTAGTTGACACAAGAGAATGTGTGGAGGGAGTTAATATTTAGCAAGTTTAGGGATTTAAACAAGGGAGCTGAGTGTTGTCTGATAACAAGAGTCATAGATTTAAACTAGCTAAACACAGATGCCGAAGAAATATAAGAAAATTCACTTTAGCAAACAGAGTGGTAGACGGTGGAACAAGTTAGGTGAGAAGGTGGTAGAGGCCAAGACCGTCAGTAGTTTCAAAGCATTATATGACAAAGAGTGCTGGGAAGACGGGACACCACGAGCGTAGCTCTCATCCTGTAACTACACTTAGGTAATTACACTTAGGTAATTACACACACACACACACAGTATGTAAGTATGTAAGTGCTAAAACATTTGTTAAAAATTTTCAATTCGCCAAAAATCTAGGACACATTTGAACAATTCGAGGATCCCGGTAGTACAGTCGGATTTGTTCCTGACCCACAATCGAGAATTCCGGGTTCAAATCTCTGGCAGAACAGAAATGGTTGGGTGCATTTCCTATCACCTCATGTCCCTGTTCACCTTGCAGTAAGTAGGTACTTAGGAGTTAGTCAGCTTGTTGTGGGGTTGCATCCTAGGCGGGGTCAGTAATTCGACTTTGTGGTGGGAGGGAGGAACTCGATAAAAACCTAATGTGTATGAATACACTCTGGCTGCTTGTCCCCCGACACAATGAATTATTATTCATTATAATTTATGCAACTGAAATTACCTTGAATACCATTGCAACAACAGAAGTGGCCATCTGACACCACAACATTCTTCCATCACCACCATTGTGGTGACATCAACTCCTCTTCTTCTTTTTGATGGTACGTACATTTTGCATGGATGGTCACATCACCTCAAACTGCAGTTTGTATGGAGGGTCACATCACCTCAAACTGCAGTTTGTATGGAGGGTCACATCACCTCAAACTGCAGTTTGTATGGAGGTCACATCACCTCAAACTGTAGTTTGTATGGAGGGTCACATCACCTCAAACTGCAGTTTGTATGGAGGGTCACATCACCTCAAACTGCAGTTTGTATGGAGGTCACATCACCTCAAACTGCAGTTTGCATGGAGGGTCACATCGCCTCAAATTGCAGTTTGTATGGAGGGGTCACATCGCCTCAAACGGCAGTTTGCATGAAGAGTTACATCACCTTAAACTGCAAGAATTGACAACCAATTCTGGTTTAACCATCAAGATGATTGCATCCTGTGTTAGACCAGCCACAACACAACTCGTGCAATCATAGCGGGGAAAAAGCCTTCATACAAGTGCACGTATCACCAAGGAGAAGCGGAGGCAGCAACAGCAGATAAGCTAGCATCAGCTGAGACTACAAAAGCTGAAGCTAGAAAGGCTGAAGCAGCAGCAGAAGCATCAACAGAAGCAAGAGAGGCAGAAGCAGCTGAAGCAGCAGCAGCAGCAGCTGAGGCAAGAAAGATGGAAGCTATTGAAGCAAGAAAGGCTGAAGCAGCACCTGAGGAAAAAAAAAGATTGACTAGCCAAAGCACAAAAGCTGATGCAGAAAATGCTAAAACAAGCAGCAGTGGCAGTCGAGACAAAAAAAAATGGAAGCAGTTGAAGCAAGAAGGGCTGAAGCAGCACCTGAGACAACAAAGATTGACTAGCCAAAGCACAAAAAGCTGAAGAAGAAAAGGCTGAAGCAGCAGCAGCAGCTGAGGCAAGAACAGCTAGGAAAAAGGCAGCTGATGCATAGTTGTTGATACAGGACGAGCTGAAGGAGCAGCTTAGGCAAGAGCAGCGGTGGCAGGACCAGCTTAGGCAAGAGCAGCTGAAGGTGCAGCTTAGGCAAGAGCAGCTGAAGGTGCAGCTTAGGCAAGAGCAGCTGAAGGTGCAGCTTAGGCAAGAGCAGCGGTGGCAGGACCAGCTTAGGCAAGAGCAGCTGAAGGTGCAGCTTAGGCAAGAGCAGCTGAAGGAGCAGCTTAGGCAAGAGCAGCTGAAGGTGCAGCTTAGGCAAGAGCAGCTGAAGGTGCAGCTTAGGCAAGAGCAGCTGAAGGTGCAGCTTAGGCAAGAGCAGCTGAAGGTGCAGCTTAGGCAAGAGCAGCTGAAGGTGCAGCTTAGGCAAGAGCAGCTGAAGGTGCAGCTTAGGCAAGAGCAGCTGAAGGTGCAGCTTAGGCAAGAGCAGCTGAAGGTGCAGCTTAGGCAAGAGCAGCTGAAGGAGCAGCTTAGGCAAGAGCAGCTGAAGGTGCAGCTTAGGCAAGAGCAGCTGAAGGAGCAGCTTAGGCAAGAGCAGCTGAAGGTGCAGCTTAGGCAAGAGCAGCTGAAGGAGCAACTTAGGCAAGAGCAGCGGTGGCAGACCAGCTTAGGCAAGAGCAGCTGAAGGTGCAGCTTAGGCAAGAGCAGCTGAAGTGCAGCTTAGGCAAGAGCAGCTGTGGCAGGACCAGCTTAGGCAGAGCAGCTGTACCAGGACCAGCTGAATGAACAGTTTAGGCAGGAGCAGCTGTGGTAGAAGCAGCTGAAGGAACGGTGTAGCAGGAGCACCTGTGGCAGGAGCAGCTGCCTCAGCAGGAGCAGCTGCCTCAGCAGGAGGGATCAAGCACCCTTCTAACCTCTCAACTTACTCACC
>WNGS01049588.1:0-11139 GCA_020271785.1 Procambarus virginalis | reverse complement strand
ATGATCCCGCCAGGGAATGGGTATAGGGGTGCATAATAAAAGTAACTAGATAAATATAATAATTAAGTTGAGAACAATACCAATGATAATGAATTAAAAGGGTAGTAATAGTAGTAGCACGAATAATAATAATGAAGGTTCTACTTCACAGTAAATGTTATGTTTCATAAGTTACATTTATTTATTGCTATTAACAAATAGTGTGTGAAAAACTTCATGAAGTATGATGTATGGATATTTGATGTATAGATGTCGAGTATTAATTTCACTTCTATTCCTATAATCTACATTACTAATTATGGCATACCAAGAATGTACGAGGGGGGCGGGGGCAGGTTATTAAGTCTGTACATACATGGAATAATTTGGTCATTCAATATGTCGATCACGATACTCAATACTTAATCTCTTCAGAACATCCATACTGATCATCTATCAAGCCATGTCATTTACGTATGTGAAGATTATGTTAGTTATAGTAGTATATAAGAAAAAAGGTACAGAAAGCAGACGGAGGACATGTCCGCGGGACTTAGCGACAGGAATAGGAGCATTGGTGAATGGTATAGGGACATGAATGGGTGTTTTGGTGGTCTGGCTAGATGCCACTCACATACCGCCATTATACGCGGAGTGCGTGGCCCCATGGAACCCGAAAGCAAGTTAAGGACGACATTTTATATCAGAGCGGCAATGAAGGAGTCAAGTGTAATCGATGAAGGTGGGGGACAATGCAAGAAATTTCGGTGCAGGGAAACGTATAGTCTATTTTTGGGTCTGAACCCTAGTGACAAGAGTAAGTATATTTGGTTTGTGGCTAATAGAAGTAAAGGCTGCTGGTAGATTATCTTTTCAAATATTGTTTAAAAAGTTAGGCAGATGATTGGGTCTGTATTGTTAACATCTGTATAATGCGCGTACATTTGTGGACAGGGTTAACTGCTCGCTTTTTATAATATCTGGAAAGGTTGGGAGTTAAAGTGACTTGTTGAATAGCAATGCAATAGCAGGGGCTAAAGATCTGGCGGCTTTTTTGTAAATTAAAGTTGGTATCTCCTCAGGGCACTAGACTTGGTTTAAAGGGAAAGGATTATGTCGGTAACATCAGTGGATTTAGTATGGCTTTAGGTACATAGACTGTGGATAGTTTTCATGTAAGGGGTAGTGGCGCGCGTGGTATATTAGCATCTGGGGGATCGATGGATATCATTTGGGAAGGGATGAACCAAAAAGGATTTAGGAAAGACCTATTTGTAAATACAGGTTCGGTAACAGGGTTGTTGATTTGTGGACCAATTACCGCGTAACGTGGTGGAGGTGGGATCCCTTGATTGTTTTCAATCGTGGGTTGGACATGTTTATGAGTGGGATTGGGTGGTTATAGATAGGAGCTGCTTCGTATGGGCCAATAGGCCTTCTGCAGTTGCCTTGTTCTTATGTTCTTTTGCTTTATTCAAAAGTAAAACCAAAAAGTACCTAATTACATGTTCATAATTTCCTACCTAGTGCTAGAAAACTCACACTGTATCTTGTGCTCCCCACTCCCCCATATTTGTGCCTAAGCCATACAACTCCATACAACTTCACTATAATCATTGCTATAATCTTATATCATGGGTGTTATAATGAACGCATATTTTACTACAATATACTTAGAAATAGTCCTCAAATTATGCTTCAGTGTAGCTGTTGATAATCCTCTAATTTTACTACAATGTACCTACTAATCTTTGTCAAATTTTCTTGCAATGTACCTGCTAACATTTTTAAATTTTGCAAGAAATTACTTAATTAAATTAAAATTATCTGTTAGATTAAGGCCCTGTCCGAAACGCTATGCGTATTAGTGGCTTTACAAGAATGTAAAAACATCAATGCTATGTACTCTCATAAACCCAATGTACCTTCTTGTATATAAATAAATAACTAAATAAATCCACAGAAGTGTGGCTTGTGATCAGAAGCATGATATGCTGTCCGTATTAGTTTATTATTAGTGATAATTATTAGTGGTTTTAGGGAGAGTGTTTATAAATAGCTCTCTCTACAAAGCCAACATTCTTCTTGTAACCCATTTTGTTTGCATGTACTTTTACAAAAAAAATAAACTATTATTATTATTATTATTATTATTATTATTATTATTATTATTATTATTATTATTATTATTATATATATTATTATTATTATTTATTATTATTATTATTATTATTATTATTATTATTTGTATTATTATTATTATTTATTATATTATTATTATTATTATTATTATTATTATTATTATTATTATTATTATTATTATTATTATTATTATTATTATTATTATACATTATACAAAAATGAGTTTCCGATTGGACTCTTCATTGACCTAAGAAAAGCCTTGATACTGTTAATCACAACTACCTCTTACTTAAACTCCAGCATTATGGAATCCGAGGCCTTGCCCTTGACTACATCCGATCCTATCTTAGTGACAGACACCAATATGTAACTATCAATGAAACAACTTCTTCCACTCTACCAATTACCGTTGGAGTGCCACAGGGCAGTATCTTAGGACCTCTTCTATTTCTTATATATATAAACGATCTGCCTAATGTCTCTAATATTCTCAAACCTATATTGTTTGCTGACGATACTACTCTTATCTATTCAGACCTCAACCCACATACACTAAATAATGTTGTGAATAATGAATTAAAAAAAGTCCACTTATGGATGTCAACTAACAAACTAACATTAAACATCGAAAAGACTTACTACATCTTATTTGGAAGCAAATCATCAAATGCAATTCAGCTACAGATAGACAACATTAACATCAGTAATAAAAATGATGGCAAGTTTCTTGACCTATTCCTAGACAAGAGACTCAACTTCAGCACCCACATTCAACACATAACTAAGAAAGTCTCTAAGACAGTTGGTATACTCTCCAAAATCAGATATTATGTTCCTAACTCTGCTCTCCTCTCTCTCTATTATGCTCTAATCTACCCCTATCTTAATTATGGTATCTGTGCATGGGGGTCCACCACTGCAAACCACCTTAAGCCCATCATCACCCAGCAAAAATCTGCTATCAGAATAATAACTAACTCTGCTTTCAGACAACACTCAGCTCCCTTGTTTAAATCCCTAAACTTGCTAAATATTAACTCCCTTCACACATTCTCTTGTGTCAACTACATCTACAAAACCCTGTTCTTAAATGCAAACCATGCTCTGAAACTCTCTCTGGACAGATGTAATAGGACCCATTATCACCACACCAGAAATAAATATCTCTTTGATATCCCCAGGGTCAAACTTAATCTGTGTAAACACTCTATGCAAATTAAGGGACCTAGTCTATGGAACTCACTCCCTAGTGAATTGAAAAACTGTAAAACTTTTGCCTTATTTAAAAACAAAACCAAAAAGTACTTAATTTCATCTTCTTAGTTTCCTACACTGAGCTTTATTTTTTGCTCTGTATCTAGTGTTACCCAATCTCCTAATTCTTATGTATTTAACCCAAACAACCTTATCATTGTGTTCATTGCTGTCTTCCTTTATGTGCTAGCCATTTGCTGTATTGTGCCTACCAAATTTTGTCAACTACCATTCAAGCTTTCATTGCAATCAATCCTAGCTACCTAAGTGCTTTATTATACTGTACCTACAATTTTCTCTCATCTTTTTTTTTTCTTTTTCTTTTCTTGCCATGTAACTGTTATCATTTCTTTTTTATAATTTTTGCTAGTATTTACCTACTAAAAATTTTCTTAGATTAAGGACCTGCCCGAAACGCTGCGCGTACTAGTGGCTTTACAAGATTGTAATTACCATATTATATATTCTCACATTCCCAATGTACCTTCTTGTATATGAATAAATAAATAAATAGACTGTACTATAAATAAAGACTGTACCTCTCTCAACCAGTTTAAGATTAAAACTAAACGCTACCTGATTAATTCCCTGTAACCTACCTTACCCCTCTATTGTCAACCCATGTCTGTTATTTTTTTTTATTCAACGCTGTTTGTCTACCTATGGTATTTGTGCTGCTTTTTCAGTCATGTTCCCCCCCTTTTTTTTATCTTTATTTGTATCTGTTCTTAATACATTTTATTCTTTTTGCTCAATTAGTATTAAGTTTTAGATATTAATGTTTTTCTTGCCCGAACGCATTGCGTAATAGTGGCTTTAGGCATTGTATGTACTAGCTCTATCTATAAATCCACTTATGTAAAATTCACTTTATGTATGTACCTTTCCTAATAAACATATTTATTTATTTATTTTATTATTATTATTATTATTATTATTATTTGTATTAATATTATTATTATTATTATTATTATTATTATTATTATTATTATTGATATTATTATTATTATATTATTATTATTATTATTATTATTATTATTATTATTATTATTATTATTATTATTATTATTATTATTATTATTATTTGTATTATTATTATATGCAATTCCAATGTTGTGAAATAGGTTAAATATGTAATAGGGCTGTTGTGCTTACACTGTATTACTAAATACGGATTATGTTACAGCTTAATAAATGTAAATTCACAATGCCAATTAAATTTACGCAAAAGCTGTTACCTCGTTAAAAAACAATAATAATATACCGATAATATTCAGTTTATAATAACTTTATCTAGAAAATTGATAAAATACATTATGTCGAAACAGTTGTGTGCGATCCTGCTTTAATCCACACTTTGTTTACATTCATTTATTACAAGTTTTTGAAAATGTGAAGTTTTTTGGTTTTGAGTTAAAAATGAAGGCGTGGAGACGTGCATAGAGCATAAGCATGGAGGTGCCAGTGAGGGTGGTGGCGCGGGTGAGTAAGTTGAGAGGTTAGAAGGGTGCTTGATCCCCTCCTGCTGAGGCAGCTGCTCCTGCCACAGCTGCTCCTGCTACACCTGTTCCTTCAGCTGCTTCTACCACAGCTGCTCCTGCCTAAACTGCTCATTCAGCTGGTCCTGGTACAGCTGCTCTTGCCTAAGCTGGTCCTGCCACAGCTGCTCTTGCCTAAGCTGCTCCTTCAGCTGCTCTTGCCTAAGCTGCACCTTCAGCTGCTCTTGCCTAAGCTGCACCTTCAGCTGCTCTTGCCTAAGCTGCACCTTCAGCTGCTCTTGCCTAAGCTGGTCCTGCCACCGCTGCTCTTGCCTAAGCTGCTCCTTCAGCTCGTCCTGTATCAACAACCCTGCATCAGCTGCCTTTTTCCTAGCTGTTCTTGCCTCAGCTGCTGCTGCTGCTTCAGCCTTTTCTTCTTCAGCTTTTTGTGCTTTGGCTAGTCAATCTTTGTTGTCTCAGGTGCTGCTTCAGCCCTTCTTGCTTCAACTGCTTCCATTTTTTTTGTCTCGACTGCCACTGCTGCTTGTTTTAGCATTTTCTGCATCAGCTTTTTGTGCTTTGGCTAGTCAATCTTTTTTTTTTTTCCTCAGGTGCTGCTTCAGCCTTTCTTGCTTCAATAGCTTCCATCTTTCTTGCCTCGGCTGCTGCTGCTGCTGCTTCAGCTGCTTCTGCCTCTCTTGCTTCTGTTGATGCTTCTGCTGCTTCTGCCTCTCTTGCTTCTGTTGATGCTTCTGCTGCTTCTGCCTCTCTTGCTTCTGTTGATGCTTCTGCTGCTTCTGCCTCTCTTGCTTCTGTTGATGCTTCTGCTGCTGCTTCAGCCTTTCTAGCTTCAGCTTTTGTAGTCTCAGCTGATGCTAGCTTATCTGCTGTTGCTGCCTCCGCTTCTCCTTGGTGATACGTGCACTTTGTATGAAGGCTTTTTCCCCGCTATGATTGCACGAGTTGTGTTGTGGCTGGTCTAACACAGGATGCAATCATCTTGATGGTTAAACCAGAATTGGTTGTCAATTCTTGCAGTTTAAGGTGATGTAACTCTTCATGCAAACTGCCGTTTGAGGCGATGTGACCCCTCCATACAAACTGCAATTTGAGGCGATGTGACCCTCCATGCAAACTGCAGTTTGAGGTGATGTGACCTCCATACAAACTGCAGTTTGAGGTGATGTGACCCTCCATACAAACTGCAGTTTGAGGTGATGTGACCCTCCATACAAACTGCAGTTTGAGGTGATGTGACCCTCCATACAAACTGCAGTTTGAGGTGATGTGACCCTCCATACAAACTGCAGTTTGAGGTGATGTGACCCTCCATACAAACTGCAGTTTGAGGTGATGTGACCCTCCATACAAACTGCAGTTTGAGGTGATGTGACCCTCCATGCAAAATGTACGTACCATCAAAAAGAAGAAGAGGAGTTGATGTCACCACAATGGTGGTGATGGAAGAATGTTGTGGTGTCAGATGGCCACTTCTGTTGTTGCAATGGTATTCAAGGTAATTTCAGTTGCATAAATTATAATGAATAATAATTCATTGTGTCGGGGGACAAGCAGCCAGAGTGTATTCATACACATTAGGTTTTTATCGAGTTCCTCCCTCCCACCACAAAGTCGAATTACTGACCCCGCCTAGGATGCAACCCCACAACAAGCTGACTAACTCCTAAGTACCTACTTACTGCAAGGTGAACAGGGACATGAGGTGATAGGAAATGCACCCAACCATTTCTGTTCTGCCAGAGATTTGAACCCGGAATTCTCGATTGTGGGTCAGGAACAAATCCGACTGTACTACCGGGATCCTCGAATTGTTCAATGTGTCCTAGATTTTTGGCGAATTGAAAATTTTTAACAAATGTTTTAGCACTTACATACTTACATACTGTGTGTGTGTGTGTAATTACCTAAGTGTAATTACCTAAGTGTAGTTACAGGATGAGAGCTACGCTCGTGGTGTCCCGTCTTCCCAGCACTCTTTGTCATATAACGCTTTGAAACTACTGACGGTCTTGGCCTCCACCACCTTCTCACTTAACTTGTTCCAACCGTCTACCACTCTGTTTACAAAACTGAATTTTCGTATATTTCTCCGGTGTGTGTGTGTAATTACCTAAGTAATTACCTAAGTGTAGTTACAGGATGAGAGCTACGCTCGTGGTGTCCCGTCTTCCCAGCACTCTTTGTCATATAACGCTTTGAAACTACTGACGGTTTTGGCCTCCACCACCTTCTCACTTAACTTGTTCCAACCGTCTACCACTCTATTTGCGAAGGTGAATTTTCTTACGTTTCTTCGGCATCTGTGTTTAGCTAGTTTAAATCTATGACCTCTTGTTCTTGAAGTTCCAGGTCTCAGGAAATCTTCCCTGTCGATTTTATCGATTCCTGTTACTATTTTGTACGTAGTGATCACATATCGCCTCTTTTTCTTCTATCTTCTAGTTTTTGCATATTTAATGCCTCTAACCTCTCCTCATAGCTCTTGTCCTTCATTTCTGGGAGCCACTTAGTGGCATGTCGTTGCACCTTTTCCAGTTTGTTGATGTGCTTCTTAAGATAAGGGCACCATACAACCGCTGCATATTCCAGCTTTGGTCTAATAAAAGTCGTGAACAATTTCTTTAGTATTTCTCCATCCATGTATTTAAAAGCAATTCTTAGGTTAGAAAGTGTAGCATAGGCTCCTCGCACAATGTTCTTGATGTGGTCCTCAGGTGACAGTTTTCTATCTAAAACCACCCTAGATCCCTTTCTTTATCAGAATTCTTTAAAGATTTCTCACATAATTTATAGGTTGTGTGGGGTCTATGTTCACCAATTCCACATTCCATAACATGGCATTTATTCACATTAAATTCCATTTGCCAAATGTTGCTCCAAATACTTATTTTGTCCAGGTCTTCTTGAAGGGCATGACAATCATCTAGGTTTCTTATCTTCCCTATTAACTTAGCATCATCAGCAAACATGTTGTAATTCTGTAATCCCTCTGGTAGATCGTTTATGTAGACAATGAACATTACCGGTGCAAGAACTGAACCCTGTGGTACTCCACTCGTGACATTCCTCCAATCCGATACCTTGCCTCTGATTACGGCCCTCATTTTTCTGTCAGTTAGGAAATTTTTCATCCATGTTAGTAGCTTACCCGTCACCCCTCCAATATGTTCCAGTTTCCAGAACAACCTCTTATGGGGAACTCTGTCGAAAGCCTTTTTTAGGTCCAGATAGATGCAGTCAACCCAACCATCTCTTTCCTGTAAAATCTCTGTTGCTCGATCATAAAAACTGAGTAAGTTCGTTACACAGGATCTTCCAGATCGAAAACCATACTGTCGGTCTGATATTATATCATTCTCTCCAGGTGTTCTACCCATTTAGTTTTAATTATTTTTTCCAATATTTTGACTATTACACTTGTCAATGATACAGGTCTATAATTAAGGGGGTCTTCCCTGCTTCCACTTTTGTAGATTGGAACTATGTTAGCCTTTTTCCACACATCAGCTACAACTCCTGTAAACAGGGATGCCTGAAAAATCAGCTGAAGTGGAATGCTGAGCTCAGGTGCACACTCTCTCAGAACCATGGTGAAACTCCATCTGGACCAACTGCCTTGTTCTTACTTAGCTCCTTGAGCATTTTTTCCACTTCGTCTCTAGTCACCTCTATGTGCTCTATGTTGTTCTCTGGAATTCTTATTGTGTCTGGTTCCCTAAAGATTTCATTTTGTACAAACACACTTTGGAACTTTTCGTTTAGTGTTTCACACATTTCCTTTTCATTTTCCGTGAATCTATTTCCCATTATCAACCTCTGATATTATCCTTTACCTGCAATTGTTGTTTATGAATTTGTAGAATAGACCTGGTTCTGTTTTACATTTGTCTGCAATCCCTTTTTCAAAATCTTTCTTCTGCCTCTCTCCTCACTGCTGTGTAGTTGTTTCTTGCATCTTTGTATCGTTGTATGTTTGGGGGTTTGGCCTCTTCCTGTATTGATTCCATTTTTGTGTCTTTTGGTCTCTGGCCCTCTCGCAATTCCTATTGAACCAATCCTGTTTCCTAGTTCTGCATCTCTGTTTTGGTATAAATTTGTTTGTGCCTTTATCATATATTTCACAAAACTTGACATACATCTCATTCACTTCCTTGCCTAGCAACAAGTCTGTCCAATTATACTCACTAAAAAAATTTCTAAGGTTGCCATAATGTCCTCTCTTGAAGTCAGGTTTTCAACTGCCTCATCCTCCTTATTTTCTTCCAGATTATAACACATTGCATACTTTATTCCCAAAAAGACATGGTCACTTTTACCCAAGGGAGGAAGGTACTGAATGTCAAATACTTTTCCTCCTTCCTGGTAAATATCAAATCTAGCATGGAGGGAACGTCCCCTCCCTCATCCTCGTAGCTTGTTTAACATGTTGATACAAGAATGTTTCCAGGATGAGGTCTACAAATTTACAGGTCCAAAAATCTTCTGTTTTAGCTTCATATGCTTCCCAGTCTATGGATTTCAAGTTGAAGTCACCAACTATCAACAGTCGTGACCTATTGTTATCCGCTCTCGCTATAATCTCTCTCATTATTGTTATAAGACCTTCTCGTTACTATCTAGCTCCTCCTTTGACCATGTGCTGCTTGGTGGTGGACTATATGCATTTATGACCTAGTTTATCATCTTCATGGCAGATCTCTAGTGCTATTATGTCAACCTCTTGTGGATTGGCAGTCATTATTTCCTTCACCTTTATGTGTTCTTCACCAGCACAGCAACGCCACCGCCTTCCTAATTTTTCTGTCCCTTCTCCAAATTGAGTAGCCCCTTGGGAATATGACCTCATTTTAAAATATCATCTTCAAGTTTTGTCTCCGTGAGTGCAACAACTGGTGTTGGGCTGTATTCGGCACTGTAAGACTCACATTCACATAACTCCGATATCTTCGATCTACTCCATCTTATGTGGTGTATGCAATCTTCAGGAACTTGTTCCCCCTCTCCTATTCTTCACTCCCCCTCTCTCTATTGATGTGTTGGTTTGCCTTATGTACCACTTTACTGGTCTGCTACCCTAACACTTTGTAGAAAAAAGAATTGATTTCTTTTCATTCCTGCTCTCATTAAACGTTTTGCTCAGCGAGGTTCAGTTTCAGCTTCTCTCTGTCTTCTCTTGAAAGATCTCGTCTTAATGACCACATTTCCATCCTCATCACTTTGTAACTTTCTAGCATTCCTTAGTACTTCTTCCTCTTTTGGCACCGTTTAGGGTGATCCTCAAAGGTCGATCTTTCCCTTTAATATTGCCTATTCTCCTGTAGTCGCACACATTCACTTTTGTTGTAGGCATGTAACGACCTGAGGCCAACCACATTTATTACTACTACTTTGCTCTTCTACAGCTCTTTCTGACCTAGATGTTATCTCTTTTCTTTGCAGCCAAAAATTATCAGGGACTTACTCCGATCAACTGTGTTTTGAACCAACCTCGGGTTAGATGCCAATTCCTTCTCACCTCCAGCCTAATGTTTGTTTTATCTTGGTTGCTGCAATTTTTGGGCTTCCTTTACTGCTGCTTCCATTTTTTTCCTTCTCCTTGGCCACTTGTGCATAAGTGAGTTGCAATCTTTCTTGCACTGATCTATTCCTGTGTAACTTCCTCCATCTGTGCTGACAAAAGCTGTTTCTCCTCTTGAATTTCCTTGCCTAACCTATTGTAATCATTTATGTTTAAATTTGCTCTAACTTCTTCAAAAAGCTATTTTTAACAGTATATTTCTTCTTCCATGGCTTTGCACATTTGTTTCCAATTGACTCTTTTCCTTGCGCAAGTCTTTCACTAAACCCTCAAGACCTAAAACTTTGCTATTCAAATGATCATTGCTTTCTTTCAATTTACTAATTATTTCTACATGAGAGTCATAGGTATCTAATTTTACCAACTTGTTGTGTAGACTGCTAATATCAATGCTTCTTCATTGAATCCCTCAAAATCAAGCTCTGTTTTGTATTTCTCTTGTCAGTGGCCATCTTGAATGTTCTTCTCTGCACTGTAAACACTATAGGGGCAACTTTTTCTCACCCAATTTTTCACTTCCTTGGCACATTCCTATTATCTCACCTATTTTTCAAAAGCACTATACCTTTATGATCTGGGGACACCACTCACTATCCTCAACCTGTACTACAATACTTAGGATGTTGAAATATGCTGGAGCTCCTCTGCTGCAAGTGTTGACCCTAGGGGTGTCACCTTTTGAAAAGT
>WNGS01049579.1:0-19771 GCA_020271785.1 Procambarus virginalis | reverse complement strand
CAGATTGAGCACGGGTGGTCACCAAACCGGAGGAGAAACTTTATCACTCTCTTGAACCTTTGCTGGAACATGCTCAAAATCGGATTATCCATTTCAGAGATACACACCTGGGGTTTGTCCTTGACGATCAGGTTGGTCAAGCAGGTCTTCTCTGCCAAGTCGTTGCCCAGGAGAAGTTGCACTCCAGGCATGGGAAAAGGTTTTTCCCTAACGGCGACTTGGACTTCACCGGTCACGAAGGGACAATCCAGGTGGACTCTGGCGAGAGGATAAGGAGTATAGCAGTGAGGTCAGTGATGAAGACTGTTTTCTCCGGTTGTAGGCGACGTTGGCACAGCTGATTTCAAGACTATTGATTGAAGAGCCGCTGTGTCCCTCAAGATCTTAAGTCCAAAACGTCCCTCAGAATCTGAACCGTTGGTAGTGATAGTTCCAGGATACAGATGTTTACTGAAGAGAGAAAGATCATTAACATGAACCCCAACATTCATTACAGGCTTACCGGACTTAGGAGGAGTTTGTTTGGGTTTCGTGGATTCAGTGTTACCTTTATATCGAGTGTGACGATAATCTCTTCCCAGAGATTGAGCCTGCTCTTTCTTATTATCATCACGTTCCCAGATACATTGAAGATACGTTTTACAGTGGCTTAAACGTATATATCAAGACAGCCACACGCACCTGCAACCCCCCTCCCCCACTCCTGCACACCTGGTCACCGTGCCGACCCCTTCAACTGCTGCAGTCTCTAACGAGCGAGTTGTCGGCTTTTCTGCATTCTCATTGGCCGCTCGAGAACACGCCACTCCAGCCCTGCACCAACCACGTTCCACGCAAGGCAACGTCGGGGTCGACTGGCAGTACCATCATCAGAATATCTTGTGTTCTTAAGCTACGAACACCTAGTTGACTCACCTCGTGTGATCAAATAGTGGTTTATAGCTAGCGTATATATTCCCAGCACTATTTTTATATTGTATGTCATTTATCCTCCCGTTAACGTAATTCATTTTTATGTTCAGTTATTTTTTTCACTTGTTGTCTTGCACATTCCTCAGCCAGGAATTGCCTTTATTTCAATTTGTTTTTTAGATTTATTAAATGTCATTGTTTATCATTGTGTTTTGTGTTCTCTTCCCTTACCTTACCACAGATTATCAAACAAGCAGTCATTCTTTTTTTTTCCTTTTTTTTACTTTTTTTTCTTTATGTGTGGCAAAGCATTAACATCTGCCAGTGGAAGACTGCCGAACACCATACTCCACTACTTTACCGTCACATATAATTGGGGCCTGTCCTAGGAGCTGCACTCAAGTATTGGTAATTGTGGTAAGCGTACTTGGCTTTCATTCCCTTGCTTTCAATATTTACATTAATCACTTTTATTATTCATATGGTGCTGTGTATATTGTGCATTACGGGAGTAGCATATGGTGAGTGTGAGACAACTTTGGATTACGTGGTGACTGTTGCCGCAGTCATACTCTTAATTGGTCGTCTCCCCTCCGTGTTATTACCCGTGTTTAACATCTTTTGTCCCTCAGATATTTCTCACATTTTCGACAGATTATCATATAGGTACCGTGGTACTGTGGTCTGTCTTCGGGTCAATAGCACCTAATTTCTGCAATCCGACTCTAGGAGGATATAGAGGGCCAAAGTTCCTCTCGCACGGACTTTTATTGGCGAGTTGGACCTCGCCGATAGTTCTCGTCACCAGTTGACACTCGCACCCCTACTCGTCGCAGAATTGATGGTACTTACTCAAGGTAGGGAATTAGCTTTCTTTCTTTTGAGCACGAAGTTCGCTAATTCTGTAAGTACCATATTCAATTTCAGTAGGTACCTTGCTTATGTTCTATAGTGACTCTGCAAGGTATGACTACATTTTTGGACTACCTCATTTACTTTGGAACCATTTAGTGTTTCACTTGTCTTTCGAAACTCAGTTTCAACTAATTAGTAGGATTTTCTTGCCTTTATCCTCCCACAGTGAGTACCGGGTACAAGATTTCCTGCGACCTTAATCATTTACCATCTTGAATTAACTTTAATTATTAACAATTCCACAGGATAGGTATCATTTGCCACGTTTCCTGTTTCTGACATTCACCATATCCCACAGTATATTCGTGTCTCATTTATTTGCTAATTTCACCATGTTTCGTATCCAAGCTTTCAAGACAGATCCAGAAGGTGAAATAGGGAACTTACGTCATGCTAAGAGGGTCGAATTGATAACTCTTGCACATGAGTATCACTTGGAAGTTCCCGATGGAGCCAACAAGTATGCCATACATAATATAATTTTGGATCACCTTGCGGAAGAAGGTATTATAGACTCTGATACTCATGAACAATACACTATTTCAGATAAGCATGATTTGACAGCAATGAAACTCAAAATCGAGCTCGCAAAGCTCGAGAAGGAGCAACAGCAAGCCGCCCTACCAACAGCAAGCCGCCAACAGCAAACAGCAGCTGCCATCTGAAAAGAAGAACAAGAATGAGAAATCCGCCTCAAAGAGCGAGAGGCCGCACTGAGGAAAGAAGAAAGTGAACGTGAGTGGCCTTATACAAAGAGCGACTAGAGATAACAACGTGAACACGACAAACGGCAGGCAGAAACAGCTCTAGACTGTCGTGGCCGAGAACTCACGATGGACGCTACACACCAAGCTCAACTCCAACAAGCTGCAGCTAGTCTTCCTCCAAGTTTCAATGTCTCACATGCAAGTAAGTTAATGCCCCCGTTCGTCGAAACGGAGGTTGATGTTTTTTTCACTACTTTTGAGACCCTTGCTAATCAACTTAGTTGGCCTGACGACCAATGGGCTACCCTTCTCCGAGTACATTTAACAGGTAGAGCAGCAGTCACACTCAGCACTTTGGCATCTGAAAACGACTACACCACCCTGAAGCAAGCTGTGTTGGACGCCTACCTTCTCTCCACCGAAAGCTACCGACGAAAGTTCCGTGACTACGTAAAGGCAAGTACCACCACCTTCTTAGAATTTGCTAACACCAAACGGAGATATTTCATGAAATGGCTGGAGGCAGCACATGTCTCTACTTTTCCAGAGCTTGTCAACCTCATGCTGGTTGAAGAATTCTTGAGGCGTGTACCTCCTCCTGTCCGCCTATACTTAGCAGACAAGAAAGACCGATTTGGTGAAATGCGCGAAGTCAGCTGACACTTACAGCCTCATCCACCGGCTGACACCAGAACAACCTACCAGTAAGAATCTTGGTACAGTTACGAGAAAGTGAGCCCAGATCAAGGTACCTCTCAACTGTACTGCAGGTATTGTCGAATATATGGACATACCATAGAAAAATGTGGTAAGTCCCAATCTAAAGGTAACACAGAACCTACTAAGCCCAAACCTACTCACCCTAAGTCCGGTAAGCCTGTAATGAATGGTGTTCATGTTAATGATCTCTCTCTCTTTAGCAAACATCTGTATCCAGGAACTATCTCTACCCACGGTTCAGATTCTGAGGGACGTTTTGGACTTAAGATCTTGAGGGACACAGCGGCTCTACAATCGATCGTCTTGAAATCAGCTGTGCCCAACGTCGCCTACACAGAGAGACTGTATTCATCACTGACCTTACTGCTACTACTCCTTATCCTCTGCCAGAGTCCCACCTGGATTGTCCCTTCGTGACCGGTGAAGTCCAAGTCGCCGTCAGGAAAAGCCTTTTCCCATGCCTGGAGTGCAACTTCTCCTAGGCAACGACTTGGCAGAAGACCAACAACCGACCAACTTGATCGTCAAGGACATATCCCAGGTGGGTAACTCTGTGTTGGATAACCCGATTTTTAGCATGTTCCAGCAAAGGTTCAAGAGAGTGATGAAGTTTCTCCTCCTGTTATGGTGACCACCCGTGCTCAAGCTGCACGACCACAGCCAGCTGACTCTACTGCTACCGCTGTCCCTCAAGACCCTTCGAAACTACCCCCAAATCTGACCGCTTTGGAGTTCCGTAAGTTACAGAGAGAAGATCTTACCTTGACACCATTATTCTTTCAGGCTGAGACCCAATCCGACAGTGTTCCTGGGTTCTTTATGGAGAACGAATTACTCTATCGCAGATATAGACCCAGTAACTGAAGGAAGAGGACGATTGGGCAAACGTTGAACAGCTAGTGATTCCTACCAGCCTGCGGCCCACGATTCTACACCTGGCCCACGGAGCTCTATCACACTACGGGTTTAACAAGACATACCATGGGATTCGTCAAGACTACTACTGGCCAGGTATGGTTAATGAGGTAAAGAAGTATGTTCAACAATGCCACGTGTGTCAGAAAGCAGGTAACCGAACGTTTCAATTCCCAGAGCACCACTGACACCCATCCAGGTGCCTGAGGAACCATTCCACAGACTTATTATTGACTGTGTTGGTCCTTTGCCTCGGACCAGTGCCGGCAACGCCTATATCTTAACCATCCTGTGTCCTACCACCAGATTCCCGATAGCAGTTCCAGTGAAAATATTACGGCTGCTACAGTGGTGAAGAATTTACTGAAAATCTTCACCCAGTATGGATTTCCGAGGGAGATTCAGAGCGATTGTGGCACCAACTTCACCAGTGATCTCTTCAAACGGACTCTGGAGGAGTTCAACATCAAACAGGTACTGTCCAGCCCCTATCATCCGCTTCACAGGGTTCTCTTGAACGTAGTCATCAGACTATCAAGGCACTCTTAAAAAAGTTTTGTAATGAGACCTCAAGGATTGGGATAGGCAACTTGATCTCATCATGTGTATTTTCAGAAGTCTTCCCAACGAGTCACTAGGAGTATCTCCTTATGAGATGCTCTACGGACGTAAGTGCCGTACACCTCTCAAGGCTTTCAAGGATTCTCTACGTGATGCCACCTTCAGTGAGCATCAGAATGTGCCCCAGTATCTTCAAAACCTCCGACACATTCTAGAGAGGGTCCATTCCTTTGCCAGCAACAACCTACAGAAAGCCCAAGAGAGGATGAAGACTCGTTACGACCAGCACTGCCAAGTAAGGAAGTTTAAACCGGGAGACTTAGTTCTTGCCTATTTCCCTATCCCAGGTTCTCCTTTACAAAACAGGTTTTCAGGACCCTACCGTGTTAAGGAGTGCCGGAACAACTTCAACTACGTTCTCGAGACCCCCGATAGGCGGCGGAAGACCCAGCTGTGCCACATCAATCTGCTCAAACTTTACCATGGTGTTCCTCCCACTGTGCTAACCACCTATTCCACCTTTACAGGTCCATACAGCCACAGTGAGACCTTCCCTGCTTCTCCTTCCGAAGCACTGACACTGAGACAGCGCTTTCTAATTCGGAAATCCTTACTAACATCCATAATCACTTTCAGGACAGTAATTGTGCTCCTCTATCATATTCTAATACATCTCTCGCCTCGCCAGATATCACCAAGTCTCCCATCCTCCATATCGACGCCAGTGGTACCGGCAACGTGGGTGACCTGGTACAACAAGGCGAAGAGACTCTACGTACCAACTACCATAAACGACACCACGAGCAACAAGGAGCTACTCATCGTCCTGAACAGGCAACACTTTGCTCCATACCTGCAAAGTACTCAGTCCACCACCATCTACATGGACCACAACCATCTTCACTTCCTACAGCCAGCCCAACTCAACCATCGACTACTTCTATAATGGGCTTGCGCTGCATCATTTCAGCCTGGAGATTGCTACACCCAGAAGTCTGACTACATCATATCAGACGCCCTCTCCAGCATCACTGAGGTAGAGCCTGCTCCACCTCCCACTCTACCTCCCGAGAACGTGACTTCACCAGAACCGCAGGCTTCGGGGGAGAGTTGTGACGATAATCTCTTCCCAGAGATTGAGCCTGCTCTTCTTATTATCATCACGTTCCCAGATACATTGAAGATACGTTTTACAGTGGCTTAAACGTATATATCAAGACAGCCACACGCACCTGCAACCCCCCTCCCCCCACTCCTGCACACCTGGTCGCCGCGCCGACCCTTCAACTGCTGCAGTCCTACTAGCGAGTTGCGGCCTTCCTGCATTCTCATTGGCCGTTCGAGAACACGCCACCAGCCCTGCACCAACCACGTTCCACGCAGGCAACGTCGGGTCGACTGGCAGTACCATCATCAGAATATCTTGTGCTCTTAAGCTACGAACACCTAGTTGACTCACCTCGTGTGATCAAATAGTGGTTTATAGCTAGCGCATATATTCCCAGCACTATTTTTATATTGTATGTCACTTATCCTTCCGTTAACGTAATTCATTTTTATGTTCAGTAATTTTTTCACTTGTTGTCTTGCACATTACTCAGCCAAGGAATTGCCATTATTTCAATTTGTTTTTTAGATTTATTAAATGTCATTGTTTATTATTGTGTTGTGTGTCTCTTCCCTTACCTTACCACAGATTATCAAACAAGCAGTCATTCTTTTTTTTTTTTTTTTTTTTACTTTTTTTTCTTTATGTGTGGCAAAGCATTAACATCTGCCAGTGGAAGACTGCCGAACACCATACTCCACTACTTTACCGTCACAGGAGACTTACCACATTTTTCTATGGTATGTCCATAGAGTCTACAATACTTACAGTACAGTTGCGAGGTACCTTGATCTGGGCTCACTTTCTCGTAACTGTACCAAGACTTCTTACTGGTAGGTGGTTCTGGTGTCAGCCGGTGGATGAGGCTGTAAGTGTCAGCCGACTTCGCACATTTTACTAGGTCGGTCTCTTCCTTATCTGCTAAATATAGACGGACAGGAGGAGGTACACGCCTCAAGAATTCTTCAACTAGTATAAGGTTGACGAGTTCTGGAAAAGTAGAGACATGTGCTGCTCCAGCCATTTCATAAAATATCTCCGTTTGGTGTTGGCAAATTCTAAAAAGGTGGTGGTACTTGCCTTTATGTAATCACGGAATTTCCGTCGGTAACTTTCGGTGGAGAGAAGGTAGGCGTCCAACACGGCTTGCTTCAGGGTCGGGTAGTCATTTTGAGACGCCAAAGTACTGAGTGTGACTGCTGCTCTACCTGTAAGATGTACTACGAGAAGGGTAGCCCATTGGTCGGCAGGCCAGCTAAGTTGATTAGCAAGGGTCTCAAAGGTTGTAAAAAAGACATCAACCTCCGACTCTACGAACGGTGGCATTAATTTACTTGCATGGGAGATAATGAAACTTGGAGGAACACTGGCTATAGCTTGCTGGCGTTGAGCTTGGTGTGTAGTGTCCAACGTGAGTTCTTTTTGACGACATTCTAGAGCCAGATCCGCTTGCTGTTTTTCATGCTTGCGTTGCATCTCCACGTGACGTTGTTTTGCTTCAAGCTGTACTCGTTCACGCTCTCTGAATAGGACCAACTCACGTTCTTGCTGTCCTTGGAGTAGGAGGGCCTCTCTTTCACTTTCTTCTTTCCTAATGGCGGCCTCTCGCTCCTTGAAGTGGATTTCTTCTTTCTTGAGGGCCACCTCTCGCTCCCTGATTGCAGCTGCTTCCTGCTGTTGCTCCTTCTCGAGCTTTGCAAGCTCGATTTTGAGTTTCATTGCCGTCAGATCATGCTTATCTGAAATAGTGTAATGTTCGTGAGTGTCAGAGTCTATAATCCCTTCATCCAAAAAGTGATCCAAGAGTATGTTATGTACTTCATGCTTGTTGGCTCCATGGGGAACATCTAGGTGATACTCATGTGCAAGAGTTATTAATTCGATCCTCTTGGCATGACGTAAGTTTTCTATTTCACCTGCTGGATCTGAACGGAAAGCTTGGATACGAAACATAGTGAAAATTTAGCAAATAAATGTGACACGAATATGCTGTGGTGATATGGTGAATGTCAAAAACAGGAAAACGTGGCAACTGGTACCTATCCTGTGGAATTGTTAACAATTAAAGTTAATTCAAGATGGTAAATGATTAAGGTCGCAGGAAATCTTGTACCCGGTACTCACTGTGGGAGAATAAGGGCAAGAAATCCTACTAATTAGTGAAACTGAGTTTCTAAAACAAATGAAACATTTAATGGTTCCAAAAGTGAATTAGGTAGTCCAAGAATGTAGGCATACCTTGCCGAGTCTCTATAGGACAAAAGCAAGTTTTTCCCACTGAAATGAAATATGATACTTACAGAATTAGCGAACTTTGTGCTCTGAAAAAAGAAAGCTAATTCCCTACCTAAGTAAATATCATTGTTTCTGACCGACGTGTAGGGGTGCGAGTGTCAACTGGTGACGAGAACTATTGGCGAGGTCCCAACTCGTCAATAAGAGTCCGTGCTAGAGGAACTATGGCCCTCTTTGTCCTCCTAGAGTCGGATTGCAGAAATTAGGTGCTATTGACCCGGAGACAGACCACAGTACCAGGGTACCTATATGATGATCTGCCGAAAATATGAGAAATATCCTAGGGACAAAAGGTGGTAACACGGGTAATAACACGGAGGGAGAGACGACCAATTAAGAGTATGACTGAGGCCTACAGTCACCACGTAATCCAAAGTTGTCCCACACTCACCATATGCTACTCCCGGAATGCACAATACACACAGCACCATATGAATAAGAAAATTGATTATTGAAAATAGTGAAAAGCAAGGGAATTAAAGCCAAGTACGCTTACCACAATTACCAGTACCTGAGTGAAGCTCCTAGGACAGGCCCCCAAGTATATGTGACGGTAAAGTGTTGGAGTATGGTGTTCGACAGTCTTCCAATGGCAGATGTCAATGCCTGGTCACATACACAGAAAAAAAAGAGACTGCTTGCCTGATAGTCTGTGGTAAGGTAGGGGAAGACACACAAAACACAAAGTATAAACAATGAAATTTTAATTACTCTAGAAAACAAATTTAAATAAAGACAATTCCTTGGCTTGGCAAAGTGCAAATATAACAAGTGAAAAAACTATAACATAAAAATGAATAAGAGACGGTTTACGTTAACAATAGTACAAAAATATAATACAAGTAATATAAATGGTGCTGGGAATATTAGCGCAAGCTAAGAACCGCTACTTGATACACGAGGTATATCAGTTAGATGTTCACAGCCAAGAGCACAAGATATTCTGAGGAGGAGACTGCTGGCCGACCCCGACGTTGACTCGGCGTGGTGCAGAGTTGGAGTGGTGTGGTCTCGACCAGCCAATCAGAATGCAGGCAGGCCGACACTGGTAGTTGGCTAATTGAAGTACAGGCGATGAGCCGGCGGTGAGGAGTGTGGGGGGTGCAGGAGTGGGGGTATGCAGGTGTGTGTGCTGCCTTGACAAACGTTTTGCTACTGCTGAACGTATCTTGAATGTAGCATGAGATGTGACTACTGAAGGGAAGAGCAGACTCAATCTCTCTTGAAAAAGATTATCGTCACAACAACAACAGAGAACAAGGAAGAAACAAAGGCGAAAGAGCAACACAGCATGTTAAAGAATATCAAGGTCGGGATCAGGGTCAGCAAAGTCAGGGTTAGGGGGCATGGGTAAACTGAGCAAAGACGGAGGGAAGGAAGCGGGAGAACAGACCAGAGGTAGGCGGGCGGGGTCCGGAGGAGGAGGAGGAAGAGGAGACAACGGAGAGGAACAGGCAAGGACAGCAGCAGGAAGAGGGGGGAGGAAAGAGGGGAGCGCACCTCAGCAAGAGCAGCAACCGAAAGGGAAGCAGGGGCCAAAGAAACCTCCATAGCAGGAACAGGGGGCGCAATCACTGAAATGGGAGGGGAAGGAGCAACAGAGCCAGAAGGAGGGGTTGAGGAAGAAAGCGAAGCCTTCTTACCCGCCAGGGAAGAGGAAGGAGAGGAACCAGGCTTACGCTTCTGACTTAAAAGAGACCGGTGTCCCAGCAACTACGTACCGGGCAACGGATTCCAGTGTCTCAACAAGAGAAGCTGAACGAGAGCACACACGACGGCCGTTAGGAGAGCAATGGACATCAGCTTGCACCGACAGGCGGCAGGGAGAGTCAATAGATGGAGGAAAAGGATGGGAAGGAGGATCGGAGGGAGACGAGGAAGAAGACACAGGAGACACGACAGACCGGGTAGAAAGAAGGGGAACCCCAGACAGAGGACCAGGAGGGGGACCCTTCGGGACAGAACTCAAAGGAACAGAGGAGAGGGCAGTGGGCGTATCAGGGTCCAAGGCCCGGAAACGGTTGTGAGTCTGAGGAAGGAGAGAAGGACGAGGAGAGGAAGAGCGCAACACGCGAGCATAAGAGACGGCATAAGGCGGGAGCCGGCGAACCTGGTACCTCGCCTCAGGAAAAGATAAACGCTCCCGGTGCTTCAAGTTGAGGACGGCTGCCTCAAGCTTGTAATGGATACAGACACAGGAGAAGGTAGGATGGGCCTCACCGCAGTTGAGGCAGCAAGCTTGGGGTGAAGGGCACTCCGACTTAGAGTGACCCTCACCCCCACACAAAGGACAGAGAGAGACAGTCCCAGAGCAGCGGAGGGCACCATGCCCAAACCTCCAGCACTTATTACAAAGCCGAGGAGAAGGAATATACTCCTGGACAGAGCACCTGGCACCAGCAAGAATGACAGAGGATGGAAGGGTCCTACCATCAAAGGTGATCTTCACAACATGAAAGGGTTGACGGCGACGACCACGAGGGGGACGAGTAAACGAGTCAACCTGGAGGACAGAATGGCCTTGGGCATCAAGGATATGCCGAATATCATCGTGGCAATCCTGCAGATTCCGAACACCGGTTGCAACATGGGGTGGGAGGAGAATAGTGCCAACACTGGCATTCATCCGAACGTTCTTGGAGACCCGAACAGGGATCTCGCCATGGCAAGATAAGGCAGCCAAGCGGGAAGCTGCATCCAGAGAAGGAGCAGCAATGACACATGTACCGAGACGAGTGGGGTTGAATGTAACAGACGCATCCACGGAATCAACAAGATGCCGTTGTTGTTGTTGTTGTTAAAGATTCGCTACCTGGAACAAGAAGTTCCAAGTAGCACGGGCTATGGTGAGCCCGTAGTGGATGATTAACAAGATGCCGATGGAGGGAGAAATCGTCAGGAGGCTCAGAATCAAGAGGGAGGAGATCAAAGTATTTGGCCCACGAAGCGGGACCAAACAATGCCTGATACACGTCAGTACAGGAAGGAATCGAGCGAGTGCGGCCGGGGCACGAACGGCGTTGAGAACCCCCAGAGAGAGAGGGGTCAAAAGGCGCAGTAGTCACAATGAGAGACTTAGCCGCACCAGGGGACGAAGTGGTCACCACTGGGGGCTGGAAGCTCGACCCAACCACAGAGGAGGGAGGGGAGCTGGGGGAAGAAGTCAGGATGGTCAGAGGAGAAGCAAGGTCGGGGCCCAACGCAGCGGGAGCTACAGAGCCTGGTCTTCCAATACAGGCCGACTCTGGGGCTTGGTCGCCTACCTCACGAGCCTGAGGGGGTACAACAGAAACATTTATTAACATAGAGACAAAGAGAAAAATTCATCCACGAAAGTGTCCCCATACCCACCATGGAGCCACAGTTAGATGCAGGACACCCAACAGGAAGCTATCGCTGATCATGCCGGGGCCCCCTAGGGGTGCGTCGTGAGTATATGCCCCACAAATAAAAAATGAAATTTTGAAATAAAAATGAATTTTGCAGAATTGATTTTTCATTTACCGTCACCAGTAAAAAGAAACATAAGGAAAATAGAGAAAATTCGTGTTAGAATTATTAATCTTACTTTTTCGGTCATATTTAATAATATATGTCTACAGGAAAGACTGCTACCAAAATATACCAATATTAAAACGCACGACCCAGCAGCAAGGAATCAAGCCTTCACGATAAAATATCGCCAAGATCTGATTCGTAATCAGGTATACAAGGCAGAAAATGAAATCAAAGACAACAAAACGCAACTACTTCTTGCTACAAACGAATGGAGAATCAGCAACATCGACGAAAGTCTCCGTACCCGCATCGAACAACACCTCGACATCCTCACAGACCGACATCATCTCAGCACGGAAACAAGGATAATCAAGAAACTCACAACATTATATGGAGGACCTATGGCAATTCCACGACCAAGAGACGGCTTCCTGAACCTTGCAGGAATCAACCTCACTGAGGACCAAGTCACTCTCCTAAATCTGGGTATAAACTGTCATGTTATGTCCAGACCAAGTGCGTTGGCCCGGAAAGTGGAGTTGGAGATCCTGTTGGACGACATATTTGACCTCGAAGCACAAAAGAAGGTCACCACCAAAGACACCTTACAAGTAGAACTTATTGCCGAAGGAGGAAAGAATCGAGGCAACTACAGAAGCACCATACTGACCCCCGAGCACAAAGCGGCAGCTAAGAGCCTTCGTGAGAACAAGGAGATAGTTATCAGAAGAGGCGACAAGTCGCCAATATACGTCATCCTTAAGAAAGACGAATATCTGGCGAAAATGAACCTCATACTCTCTGACCAAACTAAATTCCAAAGGGTAACGAAGGACACTACAGCCGAAATGAAAACAAAGGTCAACAAATTGATTGAAACTGTGAATGCCAAGAAATCCGGACTCCACCTGCCAAAGATTATTGAGGAATATAAACCTGGATATGCGTATGGAAATGTCAAGATTCATAAGCCTGGACTTCGGCCAATCATCAGCCAGATACCCACACCCACGTACAGACTGGCGAAACGACTCTACGGCTTACTGACTCCTTATGTCCCTTGCGCCTTCAGCCTGAAGTCCCCGAAGGAATTTGTTGACTTACTGCAGGGAACACGGGCAACAGGGATAAGAGCCTCGTTGGACGTAGAATCACTGTTTACCAACGTACCTGTGGATGAAACAATCGGGATGATAATGGACCGAGTGTATCGTGATCCGGCCTGTACTCCTCTTGACATACCAGAAAATATCCTGAGGAAACTACTCCAAGCTTGTACTAAGGAGGCACCCTTCTTGAGCCCGGATGGGCACATGTATAAGCAAGTAGATGGGGTCGCCATGGGTTCTCCCCTAGGTGTCCTGTTTGCGAACTTCTACATGGGTACTATCGAGAAAAAAGTCTTAGTCGACTTGAACTTGAAACCGGCCATATACTGCAGGTATGTTGACGACATTTTTACACAGGTACCTGATGTCAGACATCTGCAGGAGCTGAAAGAGGCGTTTGAGCAGAATTCTGTGTTGCGTTTCACTTACGAGATGGAGAAGGATGGGAAGCTACCCTTTCTAGATGTAACAGTCATGGAAAGGAGCGGAGGTTTCCACACTGCAGTCTACACTAAGGAAACAAACATAGGAATGTGCCTAAATGCCAACAGTGACTGCCCAGACAGGTACAAGAGGAGTGTTGTTAACGCTTATGTCGACCGTGCTCTCAGCCACAGCTCAGAATGGAAGCAAGTCGACGAAGAACTCTGTAGGGTAAGGCAGGTCCTAGTCAACAACGGCTTCTCCAATGGTTTCATTGAAGACATCATAAGAAGGAAAGTGAAACGCCATGCAACCTCTGAAGAGACAACTAATACAACACCTATACCCCCTATTAGACTATTTTACAGGAACTTCTTCTCCACAGCTCATAAAACGGAGGAAAGGGTCCTGAAAGATATTGTTAATAGAAATGTTATCCCTACAGACAAAAATCAGAAGATACAACTAACGATTTACTATAAAACCAAAAAAACGGCCAGCCTACTCATGAGAAACTCTCCAGACACGGAGCAGAACGCTCTAAAAGAGATAAACGTCGTCTATGCCTTCAAATGCCTCTTGGGGACTGTAAGCCTCAAAAACTCAGTATATAGGCAAGACAACAACATCTCTTTCCAGGCGTTTAACGATGCATAAGCAACAGGGCTCCATTAAGGAACATATATTCTCTTCCCACAACCAAACCATCACCAGAGAAATCTTAACAAACAACACAGAAATCATTGATAGATACAGCGACAGCAGGCGGCTTGACATCTGCGAGGCACTACACATCAAGAAGTCAACACCAGCAATCAACAGCCAATTAACGCACAACTATATTCTACCCACTTCAAGACTCCGCTCCAATATAGAAACATCAAGAAATATGGGCCAATAGGCCTTCTGCAGTTCTATTTGTACCCAACTTCTATACCCGTTCTGTGTTTGTTGAAAGTTTGTTTTTCACCCCACTATTGTATTACATCACCTCACCCAAATGCAGGTATAAGAGCCAATGTTGTTTAAGCATAAGTTGTGTGTTGATAAACTAAAGTCTTTGAAAATGTAATAAGTTTTACGAAACGCGCTCAAGTGTCGCGTCAGACTAGAAATAAAAATGAATTTTGGAGAATTGATTTTTCATTTACCGTCACCAGTAAAAAGAAACATAAGGAAAATCGAGAAAATTCGTGTTAGAATTATTAATCTTACTTTTTCGGTCATATTTAATAATATATGTCTACAGGAAAGACTGCTACCAAAATATACCAATATATATATATATATATATATATATATATATTATATAAATATATATATATATAATTATATATATATATATAATATATATGGATATCGTTAACCTATGTTAAGCCAGAACTCACTTTTGGCTACTATGCAAGGTGCCAGATTTGCCTAATAGTAAGCCCAATTTTCTTCTGAATATAATATTTTCTCTAATTTTTTTCTTATGAAAAGACTAAACAAGCTACTCCCAATTTCATTATGTATGTGAGGGTCAATTTTTTTTACGGATGGAGTTTAAAATTAACGTTAATATTGACCGCAACCTAACCAACCCTACCTAACCTAACCTAACCTTCTTTATAGGTTAGGTTAGGTTAGGTAGCCCGAAAAATGTTAGGTTAGGTTAGGTTACGGTAGGTTAGGTAGGTCGAAACAACAATGTAGGGTGGTCTAAAAACTTGGCTAGTTAGGCACAAATGGCGGTCTGCTAGTTCGGGGGCTATAGCGAGTGAGTTGCTGGCTACTGTACGACAATATCGATATGTATATATATAGTATATATATATGATGATATATATATATATTATAAATATATATAATATATATTATATATATATCATATATATATATGATATATAGTATTAGATATATGTTCATATATATATAGTTATATATATATATAGTATATATATAATCTCTTTATATTATATATATATATATCCTATAGATATATATATATGCTTATTGTGTTATTTAAAGGTTACAAAAACTACAAGACAAATGCCTAAGAGTTATATGTATCTGTTGAAGCTCCTCCGCTTCCGGACAGGACCGAGTAGCCGCAGCAAGCATTTCCCCCTCTGGATCGTCACACCGAGGCGCTGAAACTGGAAATACTGCAAGGCCCTTGGGTCCTGCCTCGGGTGACGTCAATGAGCCTGGGAACCCAATTCCTTGAGAAATCCCAAGGTACTCCTACCACAGGGGCCATGCGTCTCAGACGCCATGGGAACAAAGAGGTATTGGCCTGCCCGTCCGCCCTTGGTATTAGAGAGATTTTGCTGTTTCCCGTGGTTGGCCCCGCACCACCTGCCTTTATCAGCTTCCTAAGGTGTACATAGGTGGTCATGAGCCAGGGGTGGATGACACATTGATATGATGTCCTCACACCAACTGTTACCTGGGCGGCTCATACCGGCTCTTCACAGTGAGGTGAGTGATGGTGATGGGGGGGTGTGGGTGCTCATGCGATGGTGGCGAAGGTGCGGGGTAAATCCGGGTGTTCTGGACCGCCTAGGATGCGTGGGGGTGTCGTCCTCGGTGTCTCCAATGGGTCACGTGTAGCCGAGTGGACTGGTTATAGTATATGATAGTGTATATAGGGGAAGTTATAGTTGTGTATAGTGCGTTGCTAATTATATAAGTAGTATATCATATAGTGAGTATTATAGTATAGTATTAGTACTGTAGTGCTATATATTGAGTTGCGGTAGTATTGATTGGTGTTGGATCGACTATATATCTTTCAAGAGAGATTTATCCTGCTCTTTCCTGCTCTAGTCACGTTCCATACTCAATGTTCAAGATACGTTTTACAGTAGCGTAAACGTAGCGGTGTTAGGTATAGGTCACATGCCAGCACCGCACCTGCAGTCCCCCTTGCTGGTGTGTGGCACCTCGGTCGTTGGTCCTCCCCATCTTGGGGGTGCCCTGTGCACGGACCTTCGTGTCTTGATGCGCCGACTCCTTGTCAACGGGTCGTGGTGACAGTCTTCCAAAATCGTAGCCGATGGTTGTCTTGGCCGTCCTGCATTCTCATGGCCGTCGAGAACACGCTGCTACTCCAGCCTGCACCACCACGTTCGCACGTAAGGCAAGTCGGGGTCGACTGCAGTACCACCATCAAATATCTTGTGCTCTTAAGCTGTGAACACCTATTGATCCACCTCTGTGATCAAATAGCGTTTTTAGTTCTCATATATTCCAGCACTATTTTTATATTGACTTTATATTTATTTGTTATTTATCCTCCTGTACGTAATTCATTTTATGTTCAGTAGTTTTTCACTTGTTATCTTGCACGTCTCAAGCCAAGAATTGTCTTATTTACTTTGTTTTCTAGATAATTAATAATTCATTGTTTATATTTTGTTTGTCGTGTCTCTTACCTTACCTTACCACAGATATCAGCAAGCAGCATCATTCTTTTTTTTTTCTCTTTTCGTTGTTATTGTGGCCGCATTTGACACTCTGACCATTTGGAAGACTGCCGGAACACCATACTCTACACGACTTTAGCCGTCCATCATAGTACTTGTGGGGCCTGTTCCTAGGAGCTCACATCAGGTAGTGGTACATCTGTGGTAGATGCGTTACTTGGCGCTTTAATTCCCTTGCTTTCACTTATTTTCATAAATCAACTTTTCTATTATATGGGTGCTGTGTGTAATGCGCTATATCGGTGCATAGTGAGGTGAGCTATATGATGGGTGAGGTGGGAGGCGAATTGTGGCTAATACGGTGTGGTGTTACAGGTTAGGCCGTCAGTCAGTACCTATAGGGATTCGGTCGGTCTCTCCCTACGTGTTATACCCGTGTTTAACATTTTGTGTCCCTAGGATAGTTCTCATATGTTCGGTAGATTCTCATATAGGTACCCTGGGGTACTGTGGTCTGTGTCGGCATGCATGGTCAATTCGGTCGACGTTAATTTTCTTATTCTGTTAATCCGTACTACTAGATGGATAAAGAGGGGCAGGCTTAGACTTCCTCTACGGGCACGGACCATTATTGACTTGATTTGGGACCTCGCCAATATCCGTCTCTTGCGGAAATTACCCCCCGACCCGGGACCCATATGCAATGACACTCGCACCCCTACCCTCGGTCAGAAACAATGTGCATTTACTTAAGGTAGTGGAATTAGCTTCTTTTTTGCAGAGCACAGAAGTTCGCTAATTACTGTAAGTAATCCATATTTATTTCATGGGAAAAACTTGCTTATGTCCTATAGTGACCGGCAGATGCATCCCTAATTTTTCGGACTCCTAATTACTTTTGGAAACATTAATGTTTCTCCTGTTTTGAAACGCAGTTTCACTAATTAGTAGGATTTCTTGCCCTTACTTTTCTCCCACAGTGAGTACCAGGTCAGTACAGGATTTCCTGCGACCTTAATCATTTACCATCTTGAATTAACTTTAATTGTTAAACAATTCCACAGAATAGTACTCAGTTCCACGTTTCTTGTTTTTGACTTCACCATATCCCCCCCACACCACAATATACAGATTCGTTGTCACATTTATTTGCATAAGTTTCACCATGTTTTCGTATCGCAAGCTTTCAAGGTCAGATCCAAAGGGTGAAATAGAGAACATTACGTCTGCCATAGAGGATCGAATTAATAACCTCTTGCACATGGAGTATCACTTGGAAGTTCCCCTGGAGCACAACAAGTCATGATACATAATATGCTCTGGATCACTTTTTGGATAGAAAGGTATACGATGATGCTGACTATCTCACGAAACCATATACCATTTCAGATAAGCATGATCTGACGGCATGATGATAACTCAAAATCGAGCGTTGCAAACTGAGAAAGAGCAACAGCAGCGCCTCAACAAGCAGCTAGCACCATACCTCACAACAGAAAGCGAGAAGGCTGCCCTCAAAGAAGAACAGAAAGAAATCCAGCCTCAAGGAGCGATGAGCGCCCAGCAGTGAAGAAAGGCAGATCCAGGAAGAGAGCCCCTATCAGAGCAAGGAACGTGAGGTTGGCCTTTACAGACAGAGCGTGAAAAAGGACCCAGCTTGACAAACGAAACAACCCCCCCCCTCGACGTGGACCTGCAATTGACACACAACGGCAGCCCCATGAAACAGCAACCAGATCTGCTCTAGATGCCGTCAAAGAACTACCGTTGGACAGCTAACACCACGATTCAACTCACAAGCATAGCCCAGTAGTTCCCTCCAGCTTCAATGTCTCCCATGCAAGTAATTATGATGCCCACCCCGTGTCGTGAGTACGGGAAGTGATGTCTTTTTTACAACACTTTGAAACCCTTGCTAATCAAATTAGCTGGCCTGCCGACCAAAGGGGCTACCCTTCTAACGGAGTACATCTTACAGGTAGAGCAGCAGTACACACCAGTCACTTTGGCATCTCAAAAGCCACTACCACGACCCTGAAGCAAGTCTGTGTTGGACGCCCACCTTCTCCTCCACCGAAAGTACCGACGGAAAATCCGTGACTACATAAGGCAAGTACCCCACCTCTTAGAATTTGCCAACACCAAACGGGAGATATTTTCTGAAATGTGCGGGGATGCAGCCCATGTCTCTACTTTTCCAGAAGCTTGTCAACTTATGCTGGTTGAAGAATTCTAGAGGCGTGTACTCCTCCTGCTCCGTCCTATTTAGCAGATAAGGAAGAGACCAACCTGACGTACCAAATGGTGCGAAGTCGCCTGACAACTTACAGCCTCAACTCACCAACGCCGGCTGACACCAGAACCAACCTACCAGTAAGAAGAAGTATTTGGTACAGTTGACGAGAAAGTGAGCCCAGACACAAAGTACCCCTCGTCAAACGGTACTGCAGTGTTTGTAACTCTATGGACATACCTAGAGAAAAATGCTGGTAAGATCCCACCAATCTAAGGTAACAACAGATAGCCACCTTTCACGACTAGCCAAAACCTACCTCTACTGACCTACTCCCCTAAGGTGAGTACCTGTCGGTAAGCCATGTGAATTTGAATATTGGTGTTCAGGTTAATGATCTGTCTCTCTTTAGGAAACATCTATATCCAGGAACAATCACTACCAACGGTTCAGATTCTGAGGGGACGGTTTGGACTTAAGATCTTAAGTGACACAGCGGCTCTTCAGTCGATCGTCTTGAAATCAGCTTGCCCAATGTCGCCTACACCGGAGAGACTGGATTCATCATCACTGACCTAGTTACTGCTACTACTCCTTATTCCCTCGCCAGAGTCCACCTGGATTATCCCTTCGTGACCAGTAAAGTCCAAGTCGGCCGTCAGGGAAAGGCCTTTTCCCAGGCCTGGAGTGCAACTTCTTCTAGGCAACGACTTGGCAGAAGACCACAACCTAACCTACCAAACATCCTGATCGTCAAGGACATATCCCCAGGTGAGTAACTCTGTGTTTGGATAACCCGATTTTAAGGCATGGTTCCCAGCTAAGGTTCGAAGTAGAGTGATGAAGTTCTTCTCTATATATGGTGCCGGACCCACCGCCCCGTGCTCAAGCTGCCACGACCACAGCCAGCTGGACTCTACTGTACCGTCCCAAGACCCTCGAATACCCCCTCATCTGACCCGCTT
>WNGS01049573.1:11997-38713 GCA_020271785.1 Procambarus virginalis | reverse complement strand
CATCCACTTAAACTCTTCGTTATATAATATAAAGTCGTAAAAAAGATTTCATAGCTCCTGGCCTCTTGTATAATACAATCTGTAACTTTTGACATTAATATTGGAACTTATTTTAAAATTTCCTCCACATACTATTTGCTTTTTCTTAAATTTTGCAACAAAAACTGTATCTTGTGTATCCATACCAATCTTGTATTTCAGTGAACTTGTGAAGCAGCAACAATGTCTAAAATGTAATCGAACTGTTAAAGATAAGGCAAAGCTGTCTTTATCTTTGATACACATTTAAACATTGTAATATTGTTATACTACACTATAACAATATTACAATTGGTGTATTGTAATCACCTCCTATAATCTGTAGATCTTTCTCATCAAGTTACGCTCGTCCAATCACTACGGTCTAGCGTCCGTGCTACTTGCCCCGCTCCTGTGCCAGGTAAGTCCACTACGGGCTCACCATAGCCCGTGCTACTTGGAAATTTGTTCCCAGTACTGAATATTAAACAACAACATCTTTTGTCATTTGTGTGATGCTCTGGTTTATGTGTGACAGTGAAAACATGGAATATCTGTGTGACAGTAAATACGAGCACTATCTTCACTGTCCCGTGATAGGATACATTCACCATCCTCACTCCCATAAGACATAAGAATTAAATAAAGTACAGGAGGCATATTCACCCATATGTAACAGAATTTTTCACTAGACGAAATGCAACTAAATTTTGCCAATAAAGATGTTACAATCATCATTCTATCCCAAGCTTTCCCAAGACTATTCTCCGCCTGTCAAAGCTTCCCAACAAGTGCGGGAACTTGACTTTGTAAACATACCTCCCATCGTTATCAGGTATATATATGAAAATATCAAAGTGTTCAGTGAGGATTCACAAGGTCTTCTCTGAGTACTCTTTATTTTCTTCTCCGAGGCTTTGGGTCCTCCTCACTTGCACCAGAGGTGGTACCCCTATATATATATATATATATATATATATATATATATATATATATATATTATTAATTATATATTTATATTTGTATATTTTGGTAGCAGTCTTTCCTGTAGACTGCTACCAAAATATATATGTTAATATAAATGTTTTATATTATTAAATATGACCGAAAAAAGTGAGATTAATAATTCGTGTTAGAATTATTAATCTCACTTTTTCGGTCATATAAAATATATAATTACAATATATATATTAATATATATATATATATATATATACATATATATATATATATATATATATATATATATATATATATATACACACGTCTCCCTAATGTACTATGGTTCGAGTCGTCGTCAATACCTTCACCACCATCATGGAATGAGTAATGAGTGAGAAGATTGTACGTTGCATGCACTATGTAGGTTTATACATAGCGAGTATATCCAAGTGTGAGGTCGTAGGTCGTAAGTGATGTAGGGCACATTCTTTACTCTCAAGTTGGTGTGGCGCCTCGACCCCCAACCCGTGTAATGTGTAAATACAGTCGTAAAGTAATTAGCATATAGAATAGTTTAGTCTAGAGCTTATTCATTAAATATAAGGGTGAGTTTATGAATAGTTTCAGGCTTCTTTACGTCTTTACGAGCTTTTAATATCTTACGTAAATTATATATATATATATATATATATATATATATATATATATATATATACCATATATATATATACATGTATATATATATATAATATATATATATATATATATAGTAATATATACTATATATATATATATATATATATATATATATATATATATATAACATATATACTCGCTATCCCTCCCTCTTCTCTCTCAACCCTCCCTACCGCTCCCTCCCTCCCTCTCTCATCGGCCTCCTCCACCCACCTCCTCATAAATCCCAGATTCAATCCTAAGGGATTACTTCCCGCAAGCCCTCAGCAAAAATGCAAATCCAGCGTGTAACATCATGATATAATCCTCATTCACAAACAAGACTGCTCTTAACTACCCTTCCGCTACAATGTTCTCGAGTCATTAAACCCAAACTGCGGGTAGGCTCTGCATCCCAAATCATTTCGGACCTTAGATCGAGCCCGAAATCCTGCTGATCCACTACTCTGATTCCTCAGGTTCCTACCTACAGTGTATTCTTCATCTATACCAATTACCCTGTAATCGGTGATTAATACAGTCGCGTGTTGCATGGTAATCACCCTTATGGCATTAACTACAGCCACCCAAACTTGTATCACGGCACAGCGGTCAAGTTGGTATTCCTCTGCCTTTGCGTATTATCTTTCTCTACTTCGATAGTATCTTTAATTCAACTCTTTCTCTGAGCTTTGACGTGGCGTCCATACACACTGCTTCATGCTTATAGTATGCAAAGCTGCGTCTTTACGCACTGCGTCATGCTTATAGTGTGCAAAGCTCCGTCTTTACGCACTGCTTCATACTCATAGTATGCAAAGCTCCGTCCATACACACTGGTTCAGAAGTATACCATCTTGTTTATGCATAAAACATACGCGAATCTGTTCAGATATTAATTGATCCCCCTTTAGAATCAGAGCTATATATATGTGTGTGTGTGTGTGTGTGTGTGTGTGTGTGTGTGTGTGTGTGTGTGTGTGTGTGTGTGTGTGTGTGTGTCTGTGTGTGTGTGTGTGTGTGTGTGTGTCCGTTCACACACACACACACCACACACACACACCACACACACACACACACACACACACACACACACACACACACAGGTCATTATGAATGGTTAAATATATGCATTAACGATTAGAAGGATACATAGACGACACGATAAATTACACTGATTAAGCTTCGGATTAGAGTGTAGTATATTTCATGGAGATTTGAATATGTATTGTTTCTTTCCCTAGGAATAGGGACTAGAGGGACAGGGATGGGTGGTTGGCTGTGGGTAGGGGAGGTGGATGGTAGAGGGGAGGAGAGAGAAGGGGATAGGAGAGGGGAGGAGAAATGGGAAGGGGGATGGTGAAGGGGAGGGAGGGAATAATAGTACCAGTGCTTGTATTTTTGTATTTGCTGTTGTATTTTACAGCTTTATTTACTGTATTACCAAAGACTTTTAGTGATACGAATGATTTTTTTTTAATTAGGTTACTTTTTTTCTTGATAGAATTTTTGTAACTTTTTAATTTATTATAAATTTTATATGGCTTATCTGTTTTAACAAACCGTATGAATGCTATGTAAATTGGGTATATGGTAAAGTTCATAATACAACAATTTAAAAAAATAATTATTTCATTCATCTGGCTCTAGGAGACTCGAACTCTGGACCCCAAGCATGTGAGGTTGAGATTCTATCCATATATATCTATAATAATAATAATAATAATAATAATAATAATAAAAGAGAAAAGAAATTCCCAAACGAATTCCAAAGTGATTACCCGAGGGATTTTCAAAGGAATTCCCTAGGGATTCTCAAAGGGCTTACCCAAAGGATTCACCCAGAGATTCACCCAGGGATTCACCCAGGGATTCCCGGAACTTGTGATGACTGATGGCAGGTCCACACTTCAGGGACGTGTGGACTGGTAGTCCCTGAGACAATACCCTCACTCTCAAGTCCACAAGGTCTGTCTTATATGGCTAAATGAACTTTGTTCATTTAGCTTCGTTATGAATAATTTTCCGGGTGATCTGATCTATTTTAATATTACATTTATTTTCNGGCTGACTCCATACACAGTTTGAAGTGTATGTATGATAGAGCCCAGTAGGCTCAGGAACTTTTTCACCTGTTGATTGACAGTTGAGAGGCGGGGCTAAAGAGCAGAGCTCAACCCCCGCAAGCACAACTAGGTGAAAACACACACACGCGCCTCAACAAAGGCTCGCGCGCGCCTGCACACACAAGCAGTTCTCTACACGAGTTGACAAGAAGTTCTCGTCTATGAACCTTTTTCTCCCAAATATTTGCTTCTTTTTGTCTTCGCCTCAGCTGAGAGTGTTCTAACAGCTGTATCTCCTGATGCATCTTAACCCCCTTTGAGAAAGTTTGGAAAGGCTGGAGACACCAAACTTTAAAGGCTGTTCCTAAGAGTGGAGGAATGTCTCAGTGATAGTTCAGGATTGTTCCCTGCCTCTCTCCACCTCCTGTCTTACCATGGGCAATGCTTCAGACACTTTAAGGACATTTTCATTCTGAAAAAAATGTATATCTATGAACAAATCCACAAGGGCCGTGACGAGGATTCGAACCTGCGTCCAAGAGCATCCCAGACGCTGCATTAATCCTTTATTTGGTGCATTACGTTATTGTGATTTCTGTGTGTAATGTATACCTATGCTGTAAGAATGTCTGTCTGTTCAAAGTTGGTGGTGAGATGTTTTGGGGCTAGTCTTACCTTGTGTTGCTTTCGGGGCTTAACGTCCCCGCGGCCCGGTCATTGCCCAGACCTCCTTATCCAAGCCTTCCTTCCTCCTTAGCCTTATCCAAATTTGCAAGGGGAATGGTTTGGGGTACTGGACGGACATAGGCTGTCGGGGGTAGGCCTAAATTTAAATGATTTAAGGAATATTAGAATTCACACACACCTCCATCCGTTCTCACCGATTCAGTTTTCGTTAAGTGGGAAATATATAGGATGAGATTCACGAAGAGTCTTCCATCGTAAAACAATTATTTCCTTATACAATTCAGTAGTTTCACTTGCTTAATATTATATTATATATGAGAGGGGGGGAGAGGGAAGCGATCGAGGACTACTCCATTAACCTGCTATAATATCCTAGATGATAACCTAGATGATAACCTGCTATAATATCCTAGATGATAACCTGCTATAATATCCTAGATGATAACCTGCTATAATATCCTAGATGATAACCTGCTATAATATCCTAGATGATAACCTGCTATAATATCCTAGATGATAACCTGCTATAATATCCTAGATGATAACCTGCTATAATATCCTAGATGATAACCTGCTATAATATCCTAGATGATAACCTGCTATAATATCCTAGATGACAACAAGTTGTCAAGTGGCTGTCAAACCCGAGAGTTCCATCTTGACTAATTTTTGTCTTTTAATACAAGTGAAATCATATTAAATACAACAATATATAAAACTATTACTATATTAGTCGACTGCCGTTTTCATTATTAAAATAACATTTTTAATATATTTGCTGAGCAGCATGAAATTTATAACGCGACATATATATTTAAAAGTTTATTAATGAGCTGTACAAATCATTACAGGTGTGTCTGAAAAATAGCTATTGTATAAATTTCAAGTTCTATACTTGAAACATCGGCACAAATATATTTAATTGATTGTGCAAGTTTAGCAGTGTTCTTGAACATTGAACAAATCCACAAGGGCCGTGACGAGGATTCGAACCTGCGTCCGAGAGCATCCTAGACGCTGCCTTAATCGACTGAGCTACGACATGGTCAAAATGGTTTTTGACCATGTCGAACAACTCAGTCGAGTTGTTCATACAAAGATGTTTTACACATTGGACATAATCTTACTTAAGACATAATCTTACTTAAGCCAACATTCGAGTCAAAGACTCTCGTCGAAGACAGAAATGTGTAACACTTAAGGTATAAGTGGATCTAGTCCACTTGATTGTTTCAAGCGTATGTTAGACATGTATATGAGTGGTATTGGGTGGATATAATAGGATCTGCCTCGTATGGGTCAATAGGCCTTCTGCAGTTACCGTCATTCTTATGTTCTTATACATCTCCATGCCCAAAAACTGTAACATGTATTAGTGAAGACTTCAACAATCTCTCAAGTAATGATGCACTACAGAATAAAATCATAAAACACCTCTTTTTTGTCTTTTTAGTGTTAGACAAAATTAATAAAAATCAAACAATAAATACGATTAAAATTGTGACAGCCAAACTGTCGTCTCGCTTAATACCAAACAATTTTAACTCCGTCGACCCTAACGTAAAAAAATAGTGGTTTAGTAAATTAAAACACTGCAAAATTTACGCTTAATTTCAGTAGTGAACATCGGCCAATATTACATAGGTGGGTTGCCTGAATTCTTATTCTCCTAGTTAGGCAAAACCACTTCAAATTTTACGGAAGACATCCCAAGACCGGACTGGCGGGAGAGGAGAGTGTGGGAAGCAGGAGGAGGGAAGGTCTGGGCCGGATGGAACCTATCCGAGCGTGGTCCAGGACCCAACCCTCCGGTAAAACACAATCAATTGTCTGATGTACTGGAAAAGTAGATAGAATGTAGAGCGGAGCTTTGAGGGCGCCAGCAGCTCGCACTGACGTGGACTGGGGCCTTAAGAATGGGAGATTGGTTATGCCTGGCTTGTCCAAGGCTTGGGACCTGGCTTGTCGTAGGCATGGAAAATGGTTTGAATTGGCTTGTTGAAGTCTGGGCTCAGGATAGGTAGGCTCAGTATGGCTTGTTGGTTAGCCTGGCTTGTCGGAGGCTGAAGCACACTCAGTGTTACCTATCATTAATTGGGCTGAGAGTGGCTTGTAGTCTGCGACAGGATCAATGTGGCTTTTCATTGGCCGGAGCCGGCTTAATATGGGGGTCTTCGGGCTTCATTGAACTGCCGACAACAACGGATGTTTCGATAGCGTCCAGCAACCGATATATAAGTACAAAAGGGAGGAGGTCTGATGGTCTGAAAATAGAGAGGAGGTCTGAAAACAGCATATGAGAGGTGGAATAATAGGACCCTTGAGGAGGTCCAGATACGACGGGGTTCTCTTGCAGGCCTGAAAGTAGCCCACTTCATATACATGGTCTGAAAGTAGCCCCAGTTCCCATACATGGGGACTAATGTCTCTAGAGCTGACTAGTCTTCATATATGTGGGTCTAACCCAATACCTGACATGGTCCGAAGGTATTTACATACATGTATATATTTTACGATAGCTTGATGTGGTGTTCTAAAGCTTTATATGATATCCTAAGGCTTAATGTGTTGTACTAACGTTTAATACTGTGCTCTAGAGCTTATTGTGAAATCCTAAATTTTTTGTGATATCCTAAAGCTTATTGATGTATAAGGTACAAAAATCACAATAGCGTGATGCATCAAATGAACAAATCCACACGGGCCGTGATGAGGGTTCGAACCTACGTCAGGGACGATCCCAGACACGCCTTAATCGACTGTGCCACGACATGGTTAAAAGAATTGCAATCTAGAGTGCTTTTTCTACCTCTTCGCCCTTACTTCAGTACACTTATTTGAATTCTCCTTATGGATTATTCTCAGCAGAACTCGAGAAATATGAGTTTGTAATGCTGTGTAAACTCTATCCAAAACAGTTGATAGCTATAAGTAGCTGGCATTCTCATGATGTACAAATCAACAAGGGCCGTGACGAGGATTCGAACCTACGTCCGAGATAACCCCAGACGCTGCCTTAATCGACTGAGCTACGACATGGTCAAAAGAGTTGAAACTCATGATGTGATGTCGAGCTCATAACAACCAGCTATGGTTATACATACAGCTGCAGCAGCCGCTATTGTGATTTCTCTCTGTATTGAAGTTAGGGCCAAGAGGTAGAACATTTGGATGACAGAGCCGGGGTGCATGGGGGGGGGGAATTGTGTAAAACCCCGGTCTGTGCTTCGGAGAAGCTGTGGACCTGAGGCCAGTAGCACTTATTCATATTCTTTATCTTAAGCACAATCTTTATACCTAACCACATTAGCCTACGGATATCTCTCCTGTAATCCGGTTGGAATCAAAGTTTCTATTTGTTCTCAGTAAATGTTTAAATCTCAGAGATCATATGTACTTTTTAAATGAATTAGACGTGTGAGAAGAGAAGTGGTTCAAGCTCCTGTTTAAAGCTGGAAGCTATCTTTGTTCTAGGGAGGAAAACTCAGGGAAAACAGAGAGGAAACTCATGAACCTGCTACAATGAGGGCCCGGTTGCTCGAGTGTCTGGGTGCCTGTGGGGTAATGTTTATACTCGTGACCTTCTGCGGGAGGAAATCGACGGGGGCCAAGGCGCCCTGGAGCACTCATACGACTCGACTCTGGTCCGCTGGGAAATCACACATGGTCGTCAGAATATTCCTAAGGTCGCCGCTACACAGAATTTGCCTGTCCATAGGCGACACAGTCACCCCCATCCACCCTTGCCTCCAGCCACTCAATACACACACACACTCTCTCTTTACTCGCTCGCTCTATATAATGTAGAGAAAGCGCTCTCGAAACATAGTTTACCGACTTATAGTTATGTTAGGTTAGATTTGATCAAATTTCTGTTAGTTTTGATTACAATAACATTAAATTAAATTGCAATCATGTATATACAATGAAAATTTTTCATTTCTTAAGAAAACATTTAGGAGAATTTAATATTTCGCGAATATTTGTTGTATTATTGGCTTGAATAAACAAGCTAAATTTGGCTTGTTTGACCCCACTGCATGTGTTGTGAGTGAAGAAGAAGCTGTGGAAGCCACCTCCATCCTCAACTTTAGGGACAATTAAACAGATTTTAAATCTTAAAATAGTTTAAGATTTAAGTTTAGCTCTAACGCAACAAGAACAAAAGTAAATAAACACAATTAAAAAGGTAAGGAATTACGAAAAGATATAATACATAATTTATTACAATTTATTTTTCTATAAATAGAAAAATATAATTTATTAAAAGATGTAAAATTAAGCCTTTATTTTACAGTTTGTTCCTCGCAGTGTTGAAGTGTGATGACTTCTCGATTAGGAATACAACAGCACTTCTTCTGATGTTGCTCCCAGCTATGCTGAAGTTTTCCTAGGAATCCAATTGTTCACTTTGGAACCTAGAGAATAACGCAGTTCTTACTTAGGCCATCGTAAGGTGTACTAGGAGTGCCACGGCGCTGCTCAGGGTGTTGATTTTCATCCATAGTGCGTTGAAGGTCGACGCCATCGTGTAGCTCTGATGAGTTTGTGTTCATGATCTGCTGTAGACGACCCAGAAGGTCAGGGAGTGAGGGGCGGCACAGGGGGTTGGGGTGCATAGCTGCCTCTATTACCTTCCCCATTGACGGGTACTGCCCGGGCGACGCGCTCAAGATCTCAAGCATCAAAACACCGTAGGAGTAAACATCAGACGCAGAGCTACTACATCCTTCCTCGAACATTTCGGGGGCGTGTTTTGTGGTAGCATTTGGTTCCCCAAACAGCAAGACACTTTCATCTGTGGTGCAAGCCATTCCGAAATCAATGATACTGATTTCTGGATTATGGGGTGGGCCTCGGACCATAATATTGCTACCTTTAATGTCATTATGTACGATTCCAGCCTCGTGGACTTCTTGTAATTTCTTCCCAACTTGTAGTCCGAGGTCGATTAAGTTGTATTCTGGGTTGTTAAACAAATTCCTAAGCGTCTTACTACCCTTGTAGGTGATCAAGAGAGCGAAGGGATTAACTGCCACACCCAGCAGTAAGGGCGCGCCACCTGCGCCCTTCAGTATCGCCAAAATGTTGGCTTCCCTGCTGAAAGATTTGGAAAACAAAGAAGACCTCGACACTTTAAGTGCTGCAAGCTCTCCCCGCCACTCCACTAAAGCAACTACTCCATACGTCCCGGAGCCCAGGAGTTTTCTCCTGTGTCTTAGCAAGCGACTGGCGACATTTCCGTTAAACTGCTCCATATTGTCCACGGAAAACAGTGCTGAACAACTCTCAATATCCTTAATGACGGTAATATTAATCAATACGATTTCCTGTGTAATCAGAAGGAATTTCTGAAGATATTTCTTGCGATCCGAAATGGTCGATTATAAAAACACGTTATGAAAGACTGATTGATGGAAATTAAGACACCCAAAGAGGTGGCACGGGTATGAATAGCCCCTAAGTGGTAGTGAAACACTGACTGTCTTTCACTCTATGCCGGACTAATTGATATAGAAAGGCAATTTATAATAACAGGAAGTGAGGAGTCGGGTGAACTGCAAGGACTAAGAAAACTTCAGGATTCCTCTTGACCAATAAGAATATATGAACATAAGAATCACTGAAATAGCAGAAGGCCTATTGGCCCATACGAGGCAGTTCCAATTAATACCCACCCGATTTCATTCATAAATATGTCTAACCTACGCTTGAAACAATCAAGGAATACTACTACTATTATGTTACGCGGTAATTGGTTACACAAATCAACAAGCCTGTTACCGTATAAGTATTTACCCTGGTTAACCAAGATTTATTTATCCGAATTCTTGTTCTAAACTGACTTCGCCATTCTTTATCCTTTTGTACCACGCTCTCTTTCTACCTATAAGGTGCAGGAGATGAGTCACAATAACGTGGCTAAAGTATGTTGAGAAGACCACACACACAATCGACTTGAGAATGGTCCAGGACGGACCGAAACGTCGTCTACCTATAAGGTGCTTCATATCCTTTGTTATCCATTTCAGGTCATTAGTATTCGATCTATTCAATATGTATGGTATACTACGTTCCTGTGCTCTGCTTAGAATATTTTTTAAATAAGTTATATTTTGAATCCACATCGAAATCCATTTCACATCACCCATCGCTGGGTTCACGTCTCGCTCCAAGATCGGCCCACACCCCCATGCCCAAAACTTTTCAATCTATTTCACCCAAAAAATATCTTAGGCTATAAGAGTCCAGCGTAGGATGACAAAGTTAATCGCTCAAATTACATACCTGTCTTATGGAAAAAAATTGACAAAGCTTAAATTAAATTCTCTAGAAAGGCAAAGAACTAAGAGTGACATGATAGAGGTGTACAAGTGGACGAATGGGCATAACAAAGCGGATTTTAATATATTAAAAGTATACAAGAAACAATGGTATAATTGGATAAGTTTAGATTTAGGAAAGAGTTGGGTATGCTGATAAATGTCCCGAAAACAGCCTGCCGAAAGCATTGGTAATAGTGGCTTTAGGCATTGTATGTACTAGCTCTACTATAAATTGATCCACTTATGTAAAATCTCTCTATGTATGTACCTTTCCTGAATAACATATTTATTTATTTAAACATATGTAAGGTTTTGAGACTAGGTAATGATGATAGAGTTGACCAGACCACACACTAGAAGTTGAAGGGACGACGACGTTTCGGTCCGTCCTGGACCATTCTCAAGTCGCTTGTCACAAGCGACTTGAGAATGGTCCAGGACGGACCGAAACGTCGTCGTCCCTTCAACTTCTAGTGTGTGGTCTGGTCAACATTCTTCAGCCACGTTATTGTGACTCATCGCCTGCATGATGATAGAGTTACAAGATGGTGGATGGTGTTGAGATCGCAAAGTCGGATTGCGAAAGGGATCTTGGAGTTATGATTAGTAAGAATTTAAAACCCAAAACTAAATGAATAAACGTTCGTAATATGGCTAATATGACACTGGGATTTATTAATCGAAGCGTTACTAATAAGACACCTGGTGTTGTTCTTCAGCTATATCTAGCTCTGGTTATGCCCCATTTAGATTATGCAGTTCAGATTTGGTCGCCGTACTATAGAATGGATATAAATTCCCTAGAACGCGTCCAGCATAGGATGACAAAGTTAATCTGTTGACCAGACCACACACTAGAAAGTGAAGGGACGACGACGTTTCGGTCCGTCCTGGACCATTCTCAAATCGATCATCGCCTTGAGAATGGTCCAGTACTAACCGAAACGTCGTCGTCCTTTCACTTTCTAGTGTATGGTCTGGTCAACATGGTATTACATCTTTAATGTAATTATGTTTAATTACATTAAAAATGTAATTAAACATCCGTTCGTTCATGTTTAACAAATTTGCGATAATTTTATTTCAGCATAGTTGAGGCAGGTGATAGTGGTAAGGTTTGTGATGTTGTGTACCTTGATACAAGGTACGCAACATGAACCTTGTTGTACTTTGCACCTTTTTTACCTGTACCTTTGTACCTTGGCCTTGCAAAGGTACAAAGGCCTTGTACAGTGTAAAGTACAAAAGACCACATAAATTTAGCCACATGAAAGACATTAAAAAGGTAGAGGCTCATGGTATTGAGGGGGGGGGGTGCTATATTAAGTTGGATTACACAGTAACAGCAGAGCACACAGTAACACCAGAGTACACAGTAACACCAGAGCACACAGTAACACCAGTGCACACAGTAACAGCAGAGCACACAGTAACAGCAGAGCACACAGTAACAGCAGAGCACACAGTAACACCAGAGCACACAGTAACACCAGTGCACACAGTAACAGCAGAGCACACAGTAACAGCAGAGCACACAGTAACACCAGAGCACACAGTAACACCAGTGCACACACCAGTCACCACAGAATACACAATAACAAAAGTGAACATCATAATGCACATAGCACATCTGTTAGCGAACAACTTCAAAATGGATACTCACAGTGAAGAACATCTCACTATACTACAATGGAACTGCAATGGAGTTTGCAAAAGAATTATGTGAAGTTACAGCTCCGCTCCTGTGCCAGGTAAGTCCACTACGGGCTCACCATAGCCCGTGCTGCTTGGAACTTTTTGTTCCCAGTAGCTGAATCTTAAAGAACAACAAGCAAAAGAATGAATGACATCATACAATACGTCCGTGAACACCAAACTGATGTCATAGTGCTACAGGAGACACTGGTGGCTGATGACTTCAATCCAAGATTCAAAGATTATCAGAAGTTTTCTCTTCCAGCTGGGGAAAGAAAACGGGGTCTCACTACTTTTGTAACAACATACGTGAACATATTATTGATGACCTCCACATGGGGGATGAGTGAGTCACTGGGAGTAACCCTTCACTTAAACAATAATGCCCTACATATAATCAACCTATATGTCCCATTTAGATTATGACCTTGACCCACTACCTGAATTTGTTAATGAAGAACCTAAACTGCTGGTTGGTGACCTTAATGTCAGACACCCACACTTTGGTGCTAACTGTCATCAGCCCAATGTCAATGGACGGAAACTGTCACTCTATGTCAGGGGAAGTGAAAATCTTATTGGTCCTGGGTGATGAACAGCCAACTCACCTCAGAGGAGGAAGATTAGACTATGCTCTCCTGCTGAATGCACAGGACACGGATGCCAGTACACATATTGTACACAGTTTATACTGTGTTTTTATGTGTTACAGTATAAACACATAAAATACAGTTTAAATACAGTTTATACAGTTTTGTAGTGACCACTGAGCACTGATTACCACCGTCGACATGAGCAAGAGAAAGAGACGAATAAAAGAAAAAGATTATCACTCGGACCAGATATGAGGCCGCACTTCATAAACAAGATGAGTGTTTATCTGGGATTTGGTTCACGGAATACCAAATCCCAGAAGACACTGATACATTTGTTGACGACCTTAATAACCAAATTGAGCACTGTCTCAGAGTTCTGCGCCGTACGACCGGGCGAAGTAACCCTCAGAGTTAGTCTTCAAACCCATTAGTCTAATCGTCGAAGCTTCATTTATCTCTGAAATTCTATCCCCAATACTCTGTACAAGATCATGAGAACATAAAAATAAAGGTAACTGCGGAAGGCCTATTGGCCCATACGAGGTAACTCTTATTTATAAACACGATTGATTGATGAAGATTAAACCACCCAAAAGGTGGCACGGGCATGAATAGCCCGTAAGTGGTAGCCCTTTTAAGCCATTACCAGTATCAATAGCCGATACTGGAGATCTGTGGAGGTGCGACTGCACCCTGCGTGACGGGAGATGTCTCCCTCAGTAATTGCGATTGATTGATTGATGAAGATTAATTATAAACACACATCCCACTCATATATATGTCTAACCCACGTTTGAGAGAATCAAGGGACCCCACCTCCACCACTTTACGCTGTAATTGGTTCCGAAAATCAACAACCCTGTTATATTTTACCTGATAAAAAATTGATTAAAAATACTAATCTCTTCGTCATTATCCTTTATCTGACCTGTCTCAGCCTTCAACGGAACTATCCTTTCCCTAATCTTTGTTCAATTTAACTGAAAAAAAACTTTAGGATTTGCTGACCAAACCACGCACTAGAAAGTGAAGGGACGACGACGTTTCGGTCCGCCCTGGACCATTCTCAAATGGATCATCGTCTTGAGAATGGTCCAGTACTGACCGAAACGTCGTCGTCCTTTCACTTTCTAGTGTGTGGTCTGGTCAACGTGGTATTACATCTTTAATGTAATTATGTTTTATTACATTAAAATTACGGATGTTTAATTACATTTTTAATGTAATTAAACATAATTACATTAAAAATGTAATTAAACATCCGTTCGTTCATGTTTAACAAATTTGCGATAATTTTATTTCAGCATAGTTGAGGCAGTTGATAGTGGTAAGGATTGTGATGTTGTGTACCTTGACTTCAGCAAAGCTTTTGATACAGTGCCACATGAAAGACTGATTAAAAAAATAGAGGCTCATGGTATTGTGGGTGCTATATTAAATTGGATTAGGGCATGGCTATTCCAAAGGAAACAGAGAGTTAGTATAAATGGGGTTAAGTCAGAGTGGGATAATCTCACAGTACAGGGTCAACCAATTCAATGGGTGGACACCTGTCAGTATCTAGGAATAATCCTAGACACACACATCAATTTTAATGCTGAAGTCACTTACTTGAGAGAGCGAACTGCGGCCCGGACGGCAATCCTCAGGTCGCTAACCTCCCTCTCTGGAGGAGCCAATCTGCAAGTCCTTCGCACATACTATGTACAGGCAGTCAGATCAGTGATCGATTATGCCGCACCTGCACTCACAAATCTATCACACCAACAGTGGAAAAAGCTTGAAGTTGCCCAAAACAATGCTATGAGAGCCGCACTGGGAGCCCCCATGTGGACCAGGCTTGAAACACTTAGACTGGAGATGGGTTTGCCCTCTCTACAGGAAAGAATATCTCAAAGGACAGCTACAATTATTAGTTAGATAATTATTTCTTCTGATCCAATCCCAGTACGGCAGGCCTTGGTGGTTGGACTAGGCCAAAACAATGGAAACTCTTGGGCTGCAAGAGCAGGAAAAGTCCTAAACAGACTACATTTAAAAAACATGATTCTTGATAGAGAGGGTAATCAACCACACCCAAATTACACTCCTTCCGCACCGTGGGAAGAGCCTACTTTCAAAATAGTAATAGAAAGTCTCCCAATGAAAAAGGCTGCCTATGATCCGACAATCCTAAGGCGCATAATAGAAGAGCAAATGTATAGCATAGCAGTAGCAGGAGCCACCCACATCTTCACAGACGGATCGGTGGACACAGAATATGAGAGTGCTGGCGCTGCTCTTTGCACGGCCAGCATACAGGCATATTGGAGACTGGGAGGACTAGTATCATCAACCCAAACTGAGCTGTTTGCCATACAACAGGCATTCGCATATGTGATTGCACAAAACACTCAAAATGCAATCATACACACAGACTCAAAAGCTGCACTTCAAATATTAGGACAAAAACAGTGGAAAGATAACGTGGAAATAATTACCACCATTTTGTATCTTGGAGCAGTTGCTAAAGGCAAAAGACTCAACTTCATAGTTTCTTTTTGCCCTTAAGCACCTGGTGTTGTTCTTCAGCTATATCTTGATCGGGTTAGGCCCCATTTAGATTATGCAGTTCAGCTTTGGTCGCCATACTATAGAATGGATATTAATTCACTAGATGGATATTAATTCACAAGAACGCATCCAGCGTAGGATAACACAGTTAATCCCGTAAATTAGAAACCTGTCATACAAAGAATGATTGACAAAGCTTAAATATCAGAGCAAGTAACAAAAGACAGAACATGAAACAATGGGTTTAAATTTAATAAGTTTAGATTTAGGAAAGACATGGGTAAATACTGGTTCAGTAACAGGGTTGTTGATTTGTGGAACCAATTAACGCATAACGTGGTGGAGGTGGGGTCCCTCGATTGTTTCAAACGTGGGCCTCGTATGGGCCAATAGGCCTTCTGCAGTTACCTTTATTCTTATGTTCTTATATGGACGAGTTTGACTGGATCAGCCTTCTCACCGTTCACCTCACCCTCTAAGCGTATAAATTCTGTGGTTAGATTTGCATCTTCAACCATTTGGTCACCATTTGGTCCGGGAGACATCTCCCGTCACGCAGGGTGCAGTCGCACCTCCACAGATCTCCAGTATCATCTCTCGATACTGTTAATGGCTCATAAGGGCCACCACTTACGGGCTATTCATGCCCGTGCCACCTCTTGGGTGGCTTAATCTTTAACAACATTGCATCTTCGGTGCTTCTTGCCCAGCTCCTGTGCCAGGCAAGTTACGGGCTCACCATAGCCCGTGCTACTTGGAACTTGTTCCGAGTAGCTGAATCTATAACAACTTGCATCTTCATTATTGTGACATCCACAGACCTTCCAAGAGATTAAATCGTCTTGGATATAAGCTGGTGCAAAGTACTATATTTTAGTCGTTTGAAAATGAAGCACCTTAGCAAAGAGGAAGTGAACAGTTTACTCGAGTTGAAGATTGAATCTCTGGGCTCTGGATCATATGGTGAAGTAGCCCTGGTAAACTATGAAGGACAGCCGGCGGCTCTTAAAGTGGCCATCTCGGCTGCCTGTCACGAATCTCTCAAGGACGAAGCCGCCATGTTGAGGTACCTGAACGGTGCTGGTGGCGCTCCAATACTGCTGGGTATAGCTAAGAAGCCTGTAGCTATCCTCACTTCCTACAAAGGAAACCAGAGGCTTTATGACTTGTTAAAAAATCCACTTTACACTAACTATTTAATGTTCATGGGGCTTGAGGTTGGCAACAAGTTATTAGAAATCCACAGGGCGGGTATTGTACATAATGACCTCAAGAGCGACAATATCATGGTACAGGGCACGCCTTCCAGTCCAGACGTCAGTATAATTGACTTTGGATTGGCCTGTGGCAACAAAGAATATATCGACATAAAAGGAGGCCCAGATCTTGCCCCAATATATGCCCCTGAAGTACTTCGTCACGAATGCAGTACATTCGCATCTGACGTGTTCTCGTACGGAGTACTGATGCTCCAGATCCTGAAGATCCTGAGGCCCATACAACTCCCGCTACTGGAGCAGATATTCAAGGAAGCTACTCACCCCAACCCTAAAAAGCGGCCATCGCTTCGAAGGCTCCTGCACCTCCTACTGGAAAGATTACACATATTCATGGCTTCCATGAAGCGTTGGAAGCCAAGGAATCGAAGGAAGCCAAAGACACGTAAGAATGCGTACTAATCCAGTGACAGTCATTCCTGAACGGGAAGACAGGAAACAGGAGGTGAGTTTACGGGAAGACAGGAGTGAACAGTGATATCAAAATTATAGTCTGGATTAGACTATCAAAATCTTAATCCAGGGAACTTTGAACAGTGTGAACCCCGTACAAAGTGCTATTGGCGTCCTAATCTAGTTAATAATAATAAATTATTATTGAATAATAATAACATCGGAAAAATGTCGTCACAAACCCAATATTTGTTGGCTTAGTGCCTTTTGATAATTGCTTTTAAATTTTAAAATAAAATATTTTTAATAAATTAGTTTTTTTTCATAATTACCTTGTTTAGTTGTTTGTGGATGTTCACCAAGATGTGCTTGCATGATCGATCTAGGCGCCAAGCTTAGATCGATAGTTCTTTGATTAATGAAAATTAACCTGTTCCACTCATGGACAGCTCTAATACACCACAAAATGTCCTTCTAACCTCTGAAACTTGTTTGTGTCTATATTCCATCCTTGACCCCTTGTTAATCTCTTCCTGGCTTTGTCTACGTTAATTAGTAATTTAAGTTGAATAGTTCTGAATCTCAGTTATTTTCTCCGTTCACCATTTTTACAAATGTCATTTCTGCCTCAAAAGCTGTATTCCAGTTAATATATGCATGTTATTAGATAGAAAATAATATCAATTTTCTATGTTGCTACATTTACTTTGATTATTTTTATAGTGGAATTTTACAAATGTTATAGCAAATGTTATCCCCTTTTAAGAGTCAGAGTTGATTGTTGTTGATTGATTGATGAAGATTAAGCCACCCAAAAGGTGGCACGGGCATGAATAGCCCGTAAGTGGAGGCCCTTTTAAGCTATTACCAGTATCAATAGATGATACTGAAGATCTGTGGAGGTGCGACTGCACCCTGCGTGACGTGATGTCTCCTGTCCTGAGTTTGGTGTAGTGGGTTAAAGGCATACCAGCTATGCCAGTTGCTGTGAAACATCTGTGATGGCTAGGGTTCGAGTCTCCTGGTGGGTAAGTGTTCTAAAGTTGATGTTATAGCAGTAGAAAATGTTGCTATATTTTAAAACAAATAAAACTAGCTTTTCATATTTATGAAACAAATAGCAGTTTCTTTCACCCTGATGCTCCAGTTCTCATAGCAGTAAATAGGTACCTGGGAATTAGACAGCTGCTGCGGGCTTCTTTCTGAGAATGTGTAACAACAAGGAGGCCTGGTCGAGGACCGGGCCGCGGACACGCTAAGCCCAGAAATCATCTCTCAAGATAGGGGGCAGGGTTTGTGAGGTTTTCTAAGCAGTGTTCTATTTCTTTGTTCTATTGTTCTATTCTGTTATATTAGCATTGTTCTAGTAGTTCTATGTTTCATAAATTGGTCTTTAAACGACTGAAGATTTGTATCAGGCAATATAAGAACAATCAACACATTAAAAAATTTATTTGGGTTATAAGCACTTCCACCATATTGTTTGTGGTGTTTAGCATCTGTGTGCAGATGAGTGTATGGAGGCTGACCCCACCCTGTGGTTCCTGTCGCACCTGAAAACACTGCACTCTGGTATCCATATTTCACAATGTCATAATAGTCCTTAATATAAGTTAAAGCTGCGACCATTTCATTTGCTTCATTTAAGAGGCCAGTTATAAAGTGGACTTTGTTTGTATAGCGTGTTTTGATACCTTGTATATTGGCAAATATGTAAGATGTGGTATTTGTGGAAGTGTTGTGTATATTACTTGGTGCATAATTACTTATTATTATATCTGTGGTTCTGGTAAGGCTGTCTCATTATCTGTGTTCAGTTTAGCATCTGACAGAGTTGACGGTACAGTTTGGACATTTCTTGCCATTCTTTTTAGCTTTCTCTTACTAATAACTCCTCCTGGTGTGTAAGGGTGTTGCTGTGTTCACAATGGGTGATTTTACTGGCTTTGTTCCTTTGATACGAACATTTGGGCATTTTGTTAAAACACTCCTTTTTGGTTAGCGAATTTTTACTGTTTCGGGTGGAATTATTTGCAGACGGCTTGTCACATTAACGTGGTTGAAGTATCTTGACCAGACCACACACTAGAAGGTGAAGGGACGACGATTCTCAAGTCGATTCACAATCGACTTGAGAATGGTCCAGGACGGACCGAAACGTCGTCGTCCCTTCACCTTCTAGTGTGTGGTCTGGTCAACAAGTATTTGCAGTTATTAGAGTGACACGTTCCTGTATTTAGGGTATTTCTACAGTTTCGTGGGTTATTTACACGTTCCAATTGTTCTTACTGACAGCGCGTGTTTACACCCACCGCGTGCATAATATCGGCAAGTTCCACGTTAAAGCTTTGTTTGCTATGGTTCATCTTCACTACACTCTGTGTTGGGGCTTTGCTGATAGATGTATCCTGGGATCCTGCAGATTTCTGTTGTTGCTCACTAACTTCCTTTTGTGTAGTCTGTCTGGGTCTGTTCCCGTCCTCTGTTCATTCGTACTCTACCACTGTGCTTTCGAGTTGTAGTTCATCCGTGTCTCCACCTGCCTGGACTCCCTGCACTTCCTGTTGGTATTTCTCAACTATTTCTGAACATGCAGTAGCGAAGTGCTGTCTATCCTCTTCAGAGGAAATATTTTTCAACAAATTTGCTATTTTTAGAAAGAGGTAATTAGAGTATTATCAGAAAGAGAGAATTACTTATTATAGAGAAAGAGTAATTGCGTATTATCAGCGCAAATCCAGAATAACGAGGTATTTGCCATTCCTTTTTCTCTTAAAGTATCTGGAAGTTTGCCACATTTTGTGTGTGTATGTAATTGCATTGATGTATTTTGGATACACAACATTTTTGTTGCATTTCATGCAAGGCGTGACTGTGGCCACTGACAATTTTCAACACAACTGTATAGATATTATTGTTGGTATCAGTGTTGTGATGATCTTTGTCCGGTGTTTACTGTAGTTTTGTCCGATGATGCTCTCGGACGCAGGTTCGAATCCTCGTCACGTCCTCGTCCTTGTGGATTTGTTCATGTAGTTTTAAACTTTACTGATGATATCCTCCCTTAGTAAAACCTTGGTAGCAATGGTAGCATCTTCTTAAGGCTATCTTGAGATGATTTGGCTTAGCGACCCCGAGGCCTGGTTCTCGACCAGGCCTCCTTTTTGTAGCTGGCAGCCCGTAGCAGCTGTCTAACTCCCAGGTACCTGGGAGTTAGACAGGAGAAATTTACTGCTAGGAGAATCGGGCCATCAGATTGAAAGAGAGTGCCCATTTGTTTCCGCCTGCGTCGGGGATCGAACCCGGGACATTAGGACTACGAGTCCCGAGCGCTGTCCACTCAGCTGTCAGGCCCCGCTGACCTTACCTGAGGTCACTTGCTACCTGCCTCTACCCTCCTCACTCCCACCAAGTGCTTCCGTATAATTAGAGCTTGTTTCCTTAGACTGATTCGAGTTCTATTTTGTGTTGATATACTGAAAGCCTAATTAATATCCCCTTTGCACAAAGTAATCACAGTAATGTGAAGTATAAATAAGAAAATCAGTAGAAGCCGTGATGAGGATTCGAACCTATACTCTAGGTATTCCCAAGCAAACGATTTAGACGCCTAGACCACGACAAAGTCAAAAGAATTGCAACCTGGGATTCTACTGAAACCACGAGGGTTCCTGAAGCCAAACCAGGGTTTAACACAATTCCTCCAATGCACTCTGCCCCCCCCCCCACAAGGGTGAATGGTGGGGGGGGGATTGTGTGAAACGTTCGTCCAGGATTTCTACCTCGAACGTTTCTCACCAAATGCAGAAATAAGTCACATTAACGTGAGAGTAACAGAAGCCAACAAAACAGACAAGGAGGAACTTTTGAAACATACAGCATCACAAGAGGTCGTAGATCCAAGCTAAGGAAACAAAGGTGGCGTCAAAATATAAGAAACTTCTCTTTTGTAGACGGAGTTGTAGATGGCTGAGACATTGTTAAGTAAGACGGGTGAGGATGCCGTCAATTAACAGCACCAAGAAGACGGGACACCACGAGCCTAGCTCTCATTCTGTAACTATACTTAGGTAGTTACACACGTACACGCACACACACACACACACACACACACACACACACACACACACACACACACACACACACATGGAGTCCCTATCTAGTCAAGCATAAGACTAAACTGGAAAGGTTCAAAGGTTTGCCACCAGACTAGTACCCGAGCTGAGAGGTATGAGCTACGAGGAGCGACTGCAGGAATTAAACCTCACTTCGTTGGAAGACAGAAGAGTTAGGGGGGACATGATCACCACATTCAAGATTCTCAGGGGAATCGACAGGTTGATAAGACAGGCTGTTTAACACAAGGGGCACACGCACTAGGGGACACAGGTGGAAGCTGAGTGCCCAAATGAGCCACGCAGGGATATTAGAAGAAATTTTTTTTAGTGTCAGAGTGGTGTATAATGGAATGCATTATGAAGCGATGGGTGGGAGGCTGAACTTCCAATATCACAGTTCAATTGGTAGATTAAATGGGAAATAGAGCCCATTAGCTCAGGAAAGCTGTACACATCTGTTATTGACGGTTGAGAGGCTGTGCACCAAAGAGCAGAGCTTCGAGCCACCGCTGCAAGCACAACACTAGGTATTACAACGAGTGAGTACACACACACGCACACACACCGGTGCACAGACCACCACACCACACACCACAGGCACACACACACAGACACGGCACACACACACAGACACACACACAAACACACACACAACACAAACCCACACTACTACACACACCACACACACATACACAGCACCACACACACACTGAAACAAACATAACCAAAGGAACAAAAAAGCAGTAACACCAACAAGCTCGGCGCTGTTTAATAGTACCCAAGACGGTGAATTATAAGTAATATTTCCGCCAGCGCTATCTCTAAACTACGCTCATTTTTTATTATTTTTACCACGCTTGATTCCTGTTGGTAATTTCCGTCAATTGGGGCAGAAAGAGCAGTAGATTGCAGGACGGGCAAATACTACGCGACATTATAACGCTGAAAATTAATACAGTATATGGTGGGGTTTGGTGGGTGGAGGGGGAAGTGTGGGGGGTGGGGGAGTGTGTGTGGGGGTGGGGCTAGTGGAGGTGGTGGAGGAGTGGTGGGGTGTTGGAGCCAGGGTGGAGGTTAGAGAGTTTGTGTTGTTTTTATTAGAAAAAATAATATTTTTTCCTCAAAGGGTTAAATTACAGATACATTTAATTAATGATTTGAATAATAAAAGATTTTAAATTTGCTATACGCTATGTGAGAGATGTGATCTGTCTGTGGGAGATGTGATTCTGTCTGTACTAGTCCGAATTTGAGGCTCAGATACAATTGGGGCTAGTCTCCCCCAAATATCAGGTGGAATGGTCTAACTGTACGGGTACGAAGCATAGGCTAGTCTGGGGTCGCCTAGAATTAAAGGGGAAATAGCGTGCAGATGTCATTCTGATCCCCCCCCCCTTTCTACTGCCTGCAGACTTTGTGACGTATCAATATATTTTTAAAATAATATTAAGAACAAATGTTTTTCTATTGTATAATATCATTACTCACAGGGATATGGGAAATGAATAAATTTTCGCTCAATATTTACATTGACGCTTAATAGCGTAATGCATGAAGAATCGTTCTGAGGAAGTTCAAAAGTTTTTTCTACGTCGAAGTCTTCAACTAAAAAAGAATAGCCTGGCTTTGAATGCTCTTTCGTAGAATAAATAGCTAATCTACTTTTTTAAATATTTCATCATACCGTATAAGCTGGTTCTTCCACTAGCAAACCACCGCACAACAGCAAATGCAGACATAGTATTTTTTATGGAAACTAAAGAGAGAAGAGAGAGAGCTAGAGAGAGAGAGAGAGAGAGAAGAGGGAGAGAGAGATGAGTCAGTCTGGGCAGACCCCGTTCGTGCAATATGTAGTTACCCCTAGTATGTCAATTACATTATATCAGGTAATACATAATTATGAAAACTCTATCTTGATGAAGATAAATGTACAAGGAGTGTTTTCTAACTAGCCGAAGCAGTAACTACCATCGAACACGCCTCCCGTGCGTACTAGGGAAGTCAAGAAGTCAACCATTTTCAAACAGGGCATGCGTGGATAGAGGCACAGCGTCTCAAATTGTCCGATAATCTGCTTTCTCTGCCACTGAAGACAATGCACCTAGCTTTCCCTTCCGCTCAGGACAATATATATAACTTTCCCTTTCAGTTAGGACAATTGCAACACCTGTCTCGCAAGACAACATTGATGTTGGCTATTTGGTCTCCTCAGAACGAAGTATTGTGAAAAAATTCAACTAGAGCAAGTATGGCTATCACGGGCGACTACTTACTCGCGGAACACTGTTCGCACTCACCACTCCCTTCCACAGCAGAGAGATTCGTGAAACAGCTGACAATACAGATAAACATATACGGCTAGTCAGATAGACGCGATACAAGCACCCTGCAAACTATTGGGACTACGAAGTGCTCAATGGGAGAGCTTTGCTTGAAATCGATAAATCACCTAAACTATTGGGAGTCTCAAAGCTCTCAAAGATTTTTTTACCTGGGTCTGGGAAAGAGACGATAGAGGGTATAAATAATATGATACTGGGAGGGCCGAGGATCCCAATTTCAACAGTAAATAACAACGTTCTGTATGAACAATATTAGAGGAATATGCAGAATAGAACCAGTGCAGAGGCAGAGTGTTCCATAGCACTAATAAAAGACGCAGTATGAACATCACGTCATTTTAGTATCCTCCATCAAACAAAGAATTAATGACGATATCAAGCTAGACCGTTCTTGTAAGAAGTTTGGATACGTGGGCCTGCGGGCCGATCGCGGTACCAACCAGCCTGGTGTAGCCAAGGTACACAGTCATAGCCTTGGCGCTCGTGCGCAGATGCTTAGGAAATAGAGACAATTCCAGGAACCCTTCAAATCCTGTGTATACTACTGCCAGGTATGTCACCTGGACGATATGCTTACCTGGCCGGGAGTATGGCCACAGCTAGTATCGAGTATGTCACCCTGGAGCGAGTATGTCACCTGGACCAGTATGTCACGCTGAGTACGAGATAGGTTGATGTCAGCTGGATCAAGTCAAGAGTGACTAGTATTTGTTTTAAGTTTGATTTAGGTGTGTGACTGGCGTTGGTGGCGTTAATGCACTTGGACGCTATGACACTCGTAATGTACAGGTCGAGTGTGCTGGCTGGCAATCACACTGTTCCATGTAAAACAATACGCAGCAACTGGATACTATATGACTGTCCGGCGCGCGAATTGAGGTGAGGAAGAATTCTGGGTCTTATCAGGATTTTGAGAGCGAGAGCATTCGGCGAGAGTTAAGAAATTGTAGCGATTTAAACGCAACTAAATAATCTCAGTTGCAAACTTTGCTATTCCCAAATCTGCAATTTAATTTTTTATAAAACGAGAAACAAAAATTCCCTCTTAGTAGTAGCATCGTGCATTGAATTTGTAATTTTTCAGCTTTGAAAATAAAGTTTCAGCTTCAGAGCGGAAACAAAATATGTTCGATATTAGTAATTGTGATTTCAGCCATCGTCTGATTCCTGCAATTTTTTAGCCATAATGATAACGCAACACCTGAAAAATCTTAAGAAAAGGCAAAGTAGTGGAAGGGAGGGAGGAGGGGGGAGGGGGTTTTTCATGTTAGGGGAGTGGTGTGGGTGGGTTGTTGCTGTTGGGGGTTAGGGGGTTGTAGGCTCCCATTTTGAGGGGAAAGGGAGTGGGTGAAGCAGGGATTTCCAGTGGGATGGCAGGGAGAGGAAGTTTGTATGTTTGGAGTTGAGGTTCGAGGGGGGGAGGGGCTGTAGGCTTTGAGGAGTGGTTGTGGTAGGTATAGCGGATGGAAGCCGAGTGGGCTGGAAGCGTGATATGGCTTCAGTAAGAGTAAGGTAAATTTGAGACGTGGTATACGGGCAATGAGGCACGAGGTAGTAATAGGGGAGGGCATGGGTGGGGGTAATAGGGGGGAGGCAGGGGTGGTGGGCGAGAGGTGAAGAGAGAAGGGGTGTGGTGGGGGAAGCCTTTCCATCCCGGGTTATAGAGGCAGTAGCTTCTATTTCAGAGCTGTAAGGACTCGTATAATTTTTCTAAACTGATAATTCTTTAACATCTAGGGCTCTGTTCAGTCGGCTCAGGTTTCAGTCCAGGCTAAGAAAGAACCTTGCGATATTAACTCGGCGCCTTGTTAGCAAGACCGCTCCAGCAGCTGCAGGTATTCCACACATACAGTGAAGGAGAAAGAGAAGGTATAACCAGAATGCCCAGATGCTACATATCGTCTTCACGAAGGGCGACTTAAAGATGAATCTTGGAGAGAGGTTAGGCCATCTGGGTTCTCACGCTGGGCTAGGTCTTTCAGAGGGCCTGGCGCGCCACTCCACAACTCCAAGACGGAATATGATGAGGTGGCACCAGAGATATTTTACCTCTTCTTCGTTCATCGTGGCCACTGTGCGTCTTCATTGATGACGTCTACTAGGCAGAGTGGGAGAGGAGAGGGAGAGACGGTGGACCGGGATGTTGGTGGGTAGGGGAAGAACCAGGGTATGACCGAGCCTCTTGTGCCCCCAGATGCACAAGGGCCTATTAACCCTGCCAAGCCTGACGACAAAGAGAGTTTTCTTACATTCCATCCGCCTCTTGTAATTGTGCCGATCATTAAGAGAGGGTAACGTTTGGGAGCATTCTCCCTATCACTTTTTTTCACTTTCCCCCTTTTTCCCCTTATTTTTTTCTTCATACCCACACTTTCCCCCCCCCCCCCCCCCCCATTTTTTCCACCTTTCTTTTTCCCCCCCCTTCTTTCCCCTCCCCACCCTTTTCTCTTCGTGCATTTTTCCCCTTTCCTGTCCCCCCCCCCCCCCCACCCCCCCAGGTGATTTTTGTGTGTATTGCCTTTTTTCGTAGGCAAGGAGGGATGGTTCTGTACCGGCCGGGTTCGAGTCCCCAGCGTCGCTTTTGATCCACCGGGAACACCAGGTAAGGTGCTTTGTCTGCCGTCCACCAGGTGTTGTGAATACTGAGGTGTATATGACCATGACTAGTGAGTAAGGTAAAGGAGTATTTTTAGCCCAGACCTGGACTGAGAGTAAGATGAGTAAGACTCAGCAACTTAACGTTGCTTCACTAATGACCGATTGAGGACGTCATCAAATTTTAATCACATTCCTACTTTCAACATAATAATGTTCGTTATATAAACTAGAACTTTTTTTGTTGCGTAGATATGTCTATATATAGAAATAGTCATTTCTAGACAACTAAGAGTTGTTGTTACTCTAGCGAAAAATATATATTTCTGCAAGTTCGCTATGTTGAGCAGACAGATCCATCAACAAGCCAATCTCCCCTGTGTATGTAATTAGAAGGATTACATAATTTCATGGTATTAAAAGCAAAACAAAA
>WNGS01049573.1:0-10997 GCA_020271785.1 Procambarus virginalis | reverse complement strand
AAAATTACGCTTAATTTCAGTAGTGAACATCGGCCAATATTACATAGGTGGGTTGCCTGAATTCTTATTCTCCTAGTTAGGCAAAACCACTTCAAATTTTACGGAAGACATCCCAAGACCGGACTGGCGGGAGAGGAGAGTGGGAAGCAGGAGGAGGGAAGGTCTGGGCCGGATGGAACCTATCCGAGCGTGGTCCAGGACCCAACCCTCCGGTAAAACACAATCAATTGTCTGATGTACTGGAAAAGTAGATAGAATGTAGAGCGGAGCTTTGAGGGCGCCAGCAGCTCGCACTGACGTGGACTGGGGCCTTAAGAAGGGAGATTGGTTATGCCTGGCTTGTCCAAGGCTTGGGACCTGGCTTGTCGTAGGCATGGAAAATGGTTTGAATTGGCTTGTTGAAGTCTGGGCTCAGGATAGGTAGGCTCAGTATGGCTTGTTGGTTAGCCTGGCTTGTCGGAGGCTGAAGCACACTCAGTGTTACCTATCATTAATTGGGCTGAGAGTGGCTTGTAGTCTGCGACAGGATCAATGTGGCTTTTCATTGGCCGGAGCCGGCTTAATATGGGGGTCTTCGGGCTTCATTGAACTGCCGACAACAACGGATGTTTCGATAGCGTCCAGCAACCGATATATAAGTACAAAAGGGAGGAGGTCTGATGGTCTGAAAATAGAGAGGAGGTCTGAAAACAGCATATGAGAGGTGGAATAATAGGACCCTTGAGGAGGTCCAGATACGACGGGGTTCTCTTGCAGGCCTGAAAGTAGCCCACTTCATATACATGGTCTGAAAGTAGCCCCAGTTCCCATACATGGGGACTAATGTCTCTAGAGCTGACTAGTCTTCATATATGTGGGTCTAACCAATACCTGACATGGTCCGAAGGTATTTACATACATGTATATATTTTACGATAGCTTGATGTGGTGTTCTAAAGCTTTATATGATATCCTAAGGCTTAATGTGTTGTACTAACGTTTAATACTGTGCTCTAGAGCTTATTGTGAAATCCTAAATTTTTTGTGATATCCTAAAGCTTATTGATGTATAAGGTACAAAAATCACAATAGCGTGATGCATCAAATGAACAAATCCACACGGGCCGTGATGAGGGTTCGAACCTACGTCAGGGACGATCCCAGACACGCCTTAATCGACTGTGCCACGACATGGTTAAAAGAATTGCAATCTAGAGTGCTTTTTCTACCTCTTCGCCCTTACTTCAGTACACTTATTTGAATTCTCCTTATGGATTATTCTCAGCAGAACTCGAGAAATATGAGTTTGTAATGCTGTGTAAACTCTATCCAAAACAGTTGATAGCTATAAGTAGCTGGCATTCTCATGATGTACAAATCAACAAGGGCCGTGACGAGGATTCGAACCTACGTCCGAGATAACCCCAGACGCTGCCTTAATCGACTGAGCTACGACATGGTCAAAAGAGTTGAAACTCATGATGTGATGTCGAGCTCATAACAACCAGCTATGGTTATACATACAGCTGCAGCAGCCGCTATTGTGATTTCTCTCTGTATTGAAGTTAGGGCCAAGAGGTAGAACATTTGGATGACAGAGCCGGGGTGCATGGGGGGGGGGAATTGTGTAAAACCCCGGTCTGTGCTTCGGAGAAGCTGTGGACCTGAGGCCAGTAGCACTTATTCATATTCTTTATCTTAAGCACAATCTTTATACCTAACCACATTAGCCTACGGATATCTCTCCTGTAATCCGGTTGGAATCAAAGTTTCTATTTGTTCTCAGTAAATGTTTAAATCTCAGAGATCATATGTACTTTTTAAATGAATTAGACGTGTGAGAAGAGAAGTGGTTCAAGCTCCTGTTTAAAGCTGGAAGCTATCTTTGTTCTAGGGAGGAAAACTCAGGGAAAACAGAGAGGAAACTCATGAACCTGCTACAATGAGGGCCCGGTTGCTCGAGTGTCTGGGTGCCTGTGGGGTAATGTTTATACTCGTGACCTTCTGCGGGAGGAAATCGACGGGGGCCAAGGCGCCCTGGAGCACTCATACGACTCGACTCTGGTCCGCTGGGAAATCACACATGGTCGTCAGAATATTCCTAAGGTCGCCGCTACACAGAATTTGCCTGTCCATAGGCGACACAGTCACCCCCATCCACCCTTGCCTCCAGCCACTCAATACACACACACACTCTCTCTTTACTCGCTCGCTCTATATAATGTAGAGAAAGCGCTCTCGAAACATAGTTTACCGACTTATAGTTATGTTAGGTTAGATTTGATCAAATTTCTGTTAGTTTTGATTACAATAACATTAAATTAAATTGCAATCATGTATATACAATGAAAATTTTTCATTTCTTAAGAAAACATTTAGGAGAATTTAATATTTCGCGAATATTTGTTGTATTATTGGCTTGAATAAACAAGCTAAATTTGGCTTGTTTGACCCCACTGCATGTGTTGTGAGTGAAGAAGAAGCTGTGGAAGCCACCTCCATCCTCAACTTTAGGGACAATTAAACAGATTTTAAATCTTAAAATAGTTTAAGATTTAAGTTTAGCTCTAACGCAACAAGAACAAAAGTAAATAAACACAATTAAAAAGGTAAGGAATTACGAAAAGATATAATACATAATTTATTACAATTTATTTTTCTATAAATAGAAAAATATAATTTATTAAAAGATGTAAAATTAAGCCTTTATTTTACAGTTTGTTCCTCGCAGTGTTGAAGTGTGATGACTTCTCGATTAGGAATACAACAGCACTTCTTCTGATGTTGCTCCCAGCTATGCTGAAGTTTTCCTAGGAATCCAATTGTTCACTTTGGAACCTAGAGAATAACGCAGTTCTTACTTAGGCCATCGTAAGGTGTACTAGGAGTGCCACGGCGCTGCTCAGGGTGTTGATTTTCATCCATAGTGCGTTGAAGGTCGACGCCATCGTGTAGCTCTGATGAGTTTGTGTTCATGATCTGCTGTAGACGACCCAGAAGGTCAGGGAGTGAGGGGCGGCACAGGGGGTTGGGGTGCATAGCTGCCTCTATTACCTTCCCCATTGACGGGTACTGCCTGGGCGACGCGCTCAAGATCTCAAGCATCAAAACACCGTAGGAGTAAACATCAGACGCAGAGCTACTACATCCTTCCTCGAACATTTCGGGGGCGTGTTTTGTGGTAGCATTTGGTTCCCCAAACAGCAAGACACTTTCATCTGTGGTGCAGGCCATTCCGAAATCAATGATACTGATTTCTGGATTATGGGGTGGGCCTCGGACCATAATATTGCTACCTTTAATGTCATTATGTACGATTCCAGCCTCGTGGACTTCTTGTAATTTCTTCCCAACTTGTAGTCCGAGGTCGATTAAGTTGTATTCTGGGTTGTTAAACAAATTCCTAAGCGTCTTACTACCCTTGTAGGTGATCAAGAGAGCGAAGGGATTAACTGCCACACCCAGCAGTAAGGGCGCGCCACCTGCGCCCTTCAGTATCGCCAAAATGTTGGCTTCCCTGCTGAAAGATTTGGAAAACAAAGAAGACCTCGACACTTTAAGTGCTGCAAGCTCTCCCCGCCACTCCACTAAAGCAACTACTCCATACGTCCCGGAGCCCAGGAGTTTTCTCCTGTGTCTTAGCAAGCGACTGGCGACATTTCCGTTAAACTGCTCCATATTGTCCACGGAAAACAATGCTGAACAACTCTCAATATCCTTAATGACGGTAATATTAATCAATACGATTTCCTGTGTAATCAGAAGGAATTTCTGAAGATATTTCTTGCGATCCGAAATGGTCGATTATAAAAACACGTTATGAAAGACTGATTGATGGAAATTAAGACACCCAAAGAGGTGGCACGGGTATGAATAGCCCCTAAGTGGTAGTGAAACACTGACTGTCTTTCACTCTATGCCGGACTAATTGATATAGAAAGGCAATTTATAATAACAGGAAGTGAGGAGTCGGGTGAACTGCAAGGACTAAGAAAACTTCAGGATTCCTCTTGACCAATAAGAATATATGAACATAAGAATCACTGAAATAGCAGAAGGCCTATTGGCCCATACGAGGCAGTTCCAATTAATACCCACCCGATTTCATTCATAAATATGTCTAACCTACGCTTGAAACAATCAAGGAATACTACTACTATTATGTTACGCGGTAATTGGTTACACAAATCAACAAGCCTGTTACCGTATAAGTATTTACCCTGGTTAACCAAGATTTATTTATCCGAATTCTTGTTCTAAACTGACTTCGCCATTCTTTATCCTTTTGTACCACGCTCTCTTTCTACCTATAAGGTGCAGGAGATGAGTCACAATAACGTGGCTAAAGTATGTTGAGAAGACCACACACACAATCGACTTGAGAATGGTCCAGGACGGACCGAAACGTCGTCTACCTATAAGGTGCTTCATATCCTTTGTTATCCATTTCAGGTCATTAGTATTCGATCTATTCAATATGTATGGTATACTACGTTCCTGTGCTCTGCTTAGAATATTTTTTAAATAAGTTATATTTTGAATCCACATCGAAATCCATTTCACATCACCCATCGCTGGGTTCACGTCTCGCTCCAAGATCGGCCCACACCCCCATGCCCAAAACTTTTCAATCTATTTCACCCAAAAAATATCTTAGGCTATAAGAGTCCAGCGTAGGATGACAAAGTTAATCGCTCAAATTACATACCTGTCTTATGGAAAAAAATTGACAAAGCTTAAATTAAATTCTCTAGAAAGGCAAAGAACTAAGAGTGACATGATAGAGGTGTACAAGTGGACGAATGGGCATAACAAAGCGGATTTTAATATATTAAAAGTATGCACAAGAAACAATGGGTATAAATTGGATAAGTTTAGATTTAGGAAAGAGTTGGGTAATGCTGATAAATGTAAGGTTTTGAGACTAGGTAATGATGATAGAATTACAAGATGGTGGATGGTGTTGAGATCGCGAAGTCGGATTGCGAAAGGGATCTTGGAGTTATGATTAGTAAGAATTTAAAACCCAAAACTAAATGAATAAACGTTCGTAATATGGCTAATATGACACTGGGATTTATTAATCGAAGCGTTACTAATAAGACACCTGGTGTTGTTCTTCAGCTATATCTAGCTCTGGTTATGCCCCATTTAGATTATGCAGTTCAGATTTGGTCGCCGTACTATAGAATGGATATAAATTCCCTAAAACGCGTCCAGCATAGGATGACAAAGTTAATCTGTTGACCAGACCACACACTAGAAAGTGAAGGGACGACGACGTTTCGGTCCGTCCTGGACCATTCTCAAATCGATCATCGCCTTGAGAATGGTCCAGTACTAACCGAAACGTCGTCGTCCTTTCACTTTCTAGTGTATGGTCTGGTCAACATGGTATTACATCTTTAATGAAATTATGTTTAATTACATTAAAATGTAATTAAACATCCGTTCGTTCATGTTTAACAAATTTGCGATAATTTTATTTCAGCATAGTTGAGGCAGGTGATAGTGGTAAGGTTTGTGATGTTGTGTACCTTGATACAAGGTACACAACATGAACCTTGTTGTACTTTGCACCTTTTTTACCTGTACCTTTGTACCTTGGCCTTGCAAAGGTACAAAGGCCTTGTACAGTGCAAAGTACAAAAGACCACATAAATTTAGCCACATGAAAGACATTAAAAAGATAGAGGCTCATGGTATTGGGGGGGGGTGCTATATTAAGTTGGATTACACAGTAACACCAGAGCACACAGTAACACCAGAGCACACAGTAACACCAGTGCACACAGTAACAGCAGAGCACACAGTAACAGCAGAGCACACAGTAACACCAGAGCACACAGTAACACCAGTGCACACACTAGTCACCACAGAATACACAATAACAAAAGTGAACATCATAATCCACATAGCACATCTGTTAGCGAACAACTTCAAAATGGATACTCACAGTGAAGAACATCTCACTATACTACAATGGAACTGCAATGGAGTTTGCAAAAGAATTATGTGAAGTTACAGCTCCGCTCCTGTGCCAGGTAAGTCCACTACGGGCTCACCATAGCCCGTGCTGCTTGGAACTTTTGTTCCCAGTAGCTGAATCTTAAAGAACAACAAGCAAAAGAATGAATGACATCATACAATACGTCCGTGAACACCAAACTGATGTCATAGTGCTACAGGAGACACTGGTGGCTGATGACTTCAATACAAGATTCAAAGATTATCAGAAGTTTTCTCTTCCAGCTGGGGAAAGAAAACGGGGTCTCACTACTTTTGTAACAACATACGTGAACATATTATTGATGGCCTCCACATGGGGGATGAGTGAGTCACTGGGAGTAACCCTTCACTTAAACAATAATGCCCTACATATAATCAACCTATATGTCCCATTTAGATTATGACCTTGACCCACTACCCGAATTTGTTAATGAAGAACCTAAACTGCTGGTTGGTGACCTTAATGTCAGACACCCACACTTTGGTGCTAACTGTCATCAGCCCAATGTCAATGGACGGAAACTGTCACTCTATGTCAGGGAAAGTGAAAATCTTATTGGTCCTGGGTGATGAACAGCCAACTCACCTCAGAGGAGGAAGATTAGACTATGCTCTCCTGCTGAATGCACAGGACACGGATGCCAGTACACACATTGTACACAGTTTATACTGTGTTTTTATGTGTTACAGTATAAACACATAAAATACAGTTTAAATACAGTTTATACAGTTTTGTAGTGACCACTGAGCACTGATTACCACCGTCGACATGAGCAAGAGAAAGAGACGAATAAAAGAAAAGATTATCACTCGGACCAGATATGAGGCCGCACTTCATAAACAAGATGAGTGTTTATCTGGGATTTGGTTCACGGAATACCAAATCCCAGAAGACATGATACATTTGTTGACGACCTTAATAACCAAATTGAGCACTGTCTCAGAGTTCTGCGCCGTACGACCGGGCGAAGTAACCCTCAGAGTTAGTCTTCAAACCCATTAGTCTAATCGTCGAAGCTTCATTTATCTCTGAAATTCTATCCCCAATACTCTGTACAAGATCATGAGAACATAAAAATAAAGGTAACTGCGGAAGGCCTATTGGCCCATACGAGGTAACTCTTATTTATAAACACGATTGATTGATGAAGATTAAACCACCCAAAAGGTGGCACGGGCATGAATAGCCCGTAAGTGGTAGCCCTTTTAAGCCATTACCAGTATCAATAGCCGATACTGGAGATCTGTGGAGGTGCGACTGCACCCTGCGTGACGGGAGATGTCTCCCTCAGTAATTGCGATTGATTGATTGATGAAGATTAATTATAAACACACATCCCACTCATATATATGTCTAACCCACGTTTGAGAGAATCAAGGGACCCCACCTCCACCACTTTACGCTGTAATTGGTTCCGAAAATCAACAACCCTGTTATATTTTACCTGATAAAAAATTGATTAAAAATACTAATCTCTTCGTCATTATCCTTTATCTGACCTGTCTCAGCCTTCAACGGAACTATCCTTTCCCTAATCTTTGTTCAATTTAACTGAAAAAAAACTTTAGGATTTGCTGACCAAACCACGCACTAGAAAGTGAAGGGACGACGACGTTTCGGTCCGCCCTGGACCATTCTCAAATGGATCATCGTCTTGAGAATGGTCCAGTACTGACCGAAACGTCGTCGTCCTTTCACTTTCTAGTGTGTGGTCTGGTCAACGTGGTATTACATCTTTAATGTAATTATGTTTTATTACATTAAAATTACGGATGTTTAATTACATTTTTAATGTAATTAAACATAATTACATTAAAAATGTAATTAAACATCCGTTCGTTCATGTTTAACAAATTTGCGATAATTTTATTTCAGCATAGTTGAGGCAGTTGATAGTGGTAAGGATTGTGATGTTGTGTACCTTGACTTCAGCAAAGCTTTTGATACAGTGCCACATGAAAGACTGATTAAAAAAATAGAGGCTCATGGTATTGTGGGTGCTATATTAAATTGGATTAGGGCATGGCTATTCCAAAGGAAACAGAGAGTTAGTATAAATGGGGTTAAGTCAGAGTGGGATAATCTCACAGTACAGGGTCAACCAATTCAATGGGTGGACACCTGTCAGTATCTAGGAATAATCCTAGACACACACATCAATTTTAATGCTGAAGTCACTTACTTGAGAGAGCGAACTGCGGCCCGGACGGCAATCCTCAGGTCGCTAACCTCCCTCTCTGGAGGAGCCAATCTGCAAGTCCTTCGCACATACTATGTACAGGCAGTCAGATCAGTGATCGATTATGCCGCACCTGCACTCACAAATCTATCACACCAACAGTGGAAAAAGCTTGAAGTTGCCCAAAACAATGCTATGAGAGCCGCACTGGGAGCCCCCATGTGGACCAGGCTTGAAACACTTAGACTGGAGATGGGTTTGCCCTCTCTACAGGAAAGAATATCTCAAAGGACAGCTACAATTATTAGTTAGATAATTATTTCTTCTGATCCAATCCCAGTACGGCAGGCCTTGGTGGTTGGACTAGGCCAAAACAATGGAAACTCTTGGGCTGCAAGAGCAGGAAAAGTCCTAAACAGACTACATTTAAAAAACATGATTCTTGATAGAGAGGGTAATCAACCACACCCAAATTACACTCCTTCCGCACCGTGGGAAGAGCCTACTTTCAAAATAGTAATAGAAAGTCTCCCAATGAAAAAGGCTGCCTATGATCCGACAATCCTAAGGCGCATAATAGAAGAGCAAATGTATAGCATAGCAGTAGCAGGAGCCACCCACATCTTCACACACGGATCGGTGGACACAGAATATGAGAGTGCTGGCGCTGCTCTTTGCACGGCCAGCATACAGGCATATTGGAGACTGGGAGGACTAGTATCATCAACCCAAACTGAGCTGTTTGCCATACAACAGGCATTCGCATATGTGATTGCACAAAACACTCAAAATGCAATCATACACACAGACTCAAAAGCTGCACTTCAAATATTAGGACAAAAACAGTGGAAAGATAACGTGGAAATAATTACCACCATTTTGTATCTTGGAGCAGTTGCTAAAGGCAAAAGACTCAACTTCATAGTTTCTTTTTGCCCTTAAGCACCTGGTGTTGTTCTTCAGCTATATCTTGATCGGGTTAGGCCCCATTTAGATTATGCAGTTCAGCTTTGGTCGCCATACTATAGAATGGATATTAATTCACTAGATGGATATTAATTCACAAGAACGCATCCAGCGTAGGATAACACAGTTAATCCCGTAAATTAGAAACCTGTCATACAAAGAATGATTGACAAAGCTTAAATATCAGAGCAAGTAACAAAAGACAGAACATGAAACAATGGGTTTAAATTTAATAAGTTTAGATTTAGGAAAGACATGGGTAAATACTGGTTCAGTAACAGGGTTGTTGATTTGTGGAACCAATTAACGCATAACGTGGTGGAGGTGGGGTCCCTCGATTGTTTCAAACGTGGGCCTCGTATGGGCCAATAGGCCTTCTGCAGTTACCTTTATTCTTATGTTCTTATATGGACGAGTTTGACTGGATCAGCCTTCTCACCGTTCACCTCACCCTCTAAGCGTATAAATTCTGTGGTTAGATTTGCATCTTCAACCATTTGGTCACCATTTGGTCCGGGAGACATCTCCCGTCACGCAGGGTGCAGTCGCACCTCCACAGATCTCCAGTATCATCTCTCGATACTGTTAATGGCTCATAAGGGCCACCACTTACGGGCTATTCATGCCCGTGCCACCTCTTGGGTGGCTTAATCTTTAACAACATTGCATCTTCGGTGCTTCTTGCCCCAGCTCCTGTGCCAGGCAAGTTACGGGCTCACCATAGCCCGTGCTACTTGGAACTTGTTTCCGAGTAGCTGAATCTATAACAACTTGCATCTTCATTATTGTGACATCCACAGACCTTCCAAGAGATTAAATCGTCTTGGATATAAGCTGGTGCAAAGTACTATATTTTAGTCGTTTGAAAATGAAGCACCTTAGCAAAGAGGAAGTGAACAGTTTACTCGAGTTGAAGATTGAATCTCTGGGCTCTGGATCATATGGTGAAGTAGCCCTGGTAAACTATGAAGGACAGCCGGCGGCTCTTAAAGTGGCCATCTCGGCTGCCTGTCACGAATCTCTCAAGGACGAAGCCGCCATGTTGAGGTACCTGAACGGTGCTGGTGGCGCTCCAATACTGCTGGGTATAGCTAAGAAGCCTGTAGCTATCCTCACTTCCTACAAAGGAAACCAGAGGCTTTATGACTTGTTAAAAAATCCACTTTACACTAACTATTTAATGTTCATGGGGCTTGAGGTTGGCAACAAGTTATTAGAAATCCACAGGGCGGGTATTGTACATAATGACCTCAAGAGCGACAATATCATGGTACAGGGCACGCCTTCCAGTCCAGACGTCAGTATAATTGACTTTGGATTGGCCTGTGGCAACAAAGAATATATCGACATAAAAGGAGGCCCAGATCTTGCCCCAATATATGCCCCTGAGTACTTCGTCACGAATGCAGTACATTCGCATCTGACGTGTTCTCGTACGGAGTACTGATGCTCCAGATCCTGAAGATCCTGAGCCCATACAACTCCCGCTACTGGAGCAGATATTCAAGGAAGCTACTCACCCCAACCCTAAAAAGCGGCCATCGCTTCGAAGCTCCTGCACCTCCTACTGGAAAGATTACACATATTCATGGCTTCCATGAAGCGTTGGAAGCCAAGGAATCGAAGGAAGCCAAAGACACGTAAGAATGCGTACTAATCCAGTGACAGTCATTCCTGAACGGGAAGACAGGAAACAGGAGGTGAGTTTACGGGAAGACAGGAGTGAACAGTGATATCAAAATTATAGTCTGGATTAGACTATCAAAATCTTAATCCAGGGAACTTTGAACAGTGTGAACCCCGTACAAAGTGCTATTGGCGTCCTAATCTAGTTAATAATAATAAATTATTATTGAATAATAA
>WNGS01049571.1:0-23331 GCA_020271785.1 Procambarus virginalis | reverse complement strand
AAATGGATGCAAACCTGTAAGTGATTACTTCACTGTTCGGATTGTTAGGATCCTTGATCCATAGGAACTTTGTATAGTTCCAGTCTTCTTCTTGGAGACCTACCCTAAGGAAAGCCTTGCTGATGTCGGCCGTATATGCATAAGTCCCAATACGGAACTTTAACAGCATGTCATATAGCCTTTGTGTCAGGCTAGGGCCAGTTTGAAGGCAGTCATTTAACGAAACACTACTCTGGCTCGTTTTTGCACTGCAATTAAATACTATCAGTAGTGGGGTAGTAGCAGAATTTTTCTGTACAGGGTGGTGTGGCAGGTAGTGTCCTTCCTTTGGGTTATCATTTGTAACAACTTCGATAAATTTGTCATCGAGTTGCTTCTGTATTATTTCATGGTACAACTTCAAGTTCTCAGGTTGTCTTTGTAAGCGCAACACCTGTGATCTCAATTGGTTTTGTGCCATAAAATGGTTGACGAGTAGCTGAGGGTGATTCAGCTTCAATGGTAACCTGACCCAGTATTGATTATCTCTGGAGATAACTGAGTCCAGATATTTGTTGTAATTCCAGTCATCATCTGGGCTAGGTTGTTCAGGGACAATGCCGAAAGTTGCCAGGTCTCATAACTTATGTACAGGGGGATCAAGCTCATCCTCGGACATGTCTCTGAGTTGCAGAGGAGACTGTTCTCCTAGTCATGCAACCATTATTGGGTGGCATGTTGTTGGTCTACAGGTTCGGGTTGTTTTAGCCGTAATACTGGGCCTGTTAGCAAATAGCCACCTGCAGAAGGTAACACGTTCATACCGTGGTGATCTTCCTTTCCTTTGATAAACTTATGGTAGACATCTGATCCCATAAGGATTCCAATATTGGAAAGGATGACTGATGTGATTTTATCAGCCAAATGAATTCCCTTTTCTTCCAGGAATTTGGCTGTTGTTCCTAGACCATATACATACAGGTCTGTTGGGAATCTATCTACTACCAGAGCTTGCATCTTTCGAACATAACCTCCTAAACGTACTTTGGGTTGTACTACCCTGAAGACTCGGGCTCCTGAGTCAGTCAGGAATCCTGCTATGTTTATTCGTGCCTCCTTTACAGGTGTATGCTTCAGTGCATCTACCAACTCCTTTGATATAAAGGTCATGTGGGATCCTTGATCAAATAATCCATGTACAGAGGCTTTGATCTTTCCATTTCTAATGACCAATTGTGCAGTAGGTAGAGCTGATTTATGATCACACCTTGTTGAGAAGACACTTATGTCAGGTAACACAGTACAAAGCTGTACTGAAGTGGTAGTTCCTTCCTCCTCCTGTGGTTTGGCAGACCTTGTACTTGAGTCCCCACAAAGTGCTGTATGGTGTTGACCCTTATGGCACCTATTGCAAGTGTGTATTTGAGTTGTGCAGGTGTTGGGATTATGTGCCCTTATACACTTGGTACATTTACGTAACTCCTTGAGTCGTTTTATGTGTGTAGCACGATCGGGGTAAAGTTTGCAATAGTATATGGAATGTGGTTGTCCACAGAACACACATGGTTTCCAGACGTTAACAGCAACTTGAGGAGTCACCGATTTGGGCGACACGTTAACTGTAGGTTTGGAGGGACCAACTGCCTTGTTTCCACTTTGGGGAGGGGGAAGTTGTTTTAGATTTGTTTGGAGTACTCTGTTGTTTACTATTAGTAGTAGACGAAGGTTTACATGTCACTTTTCCATCTGGGTTAACTCTTTGTCATTCTATGATGGTGTGTAACCCTTCTGTAATCTCCGTTACTGTCAGAGAATACTTACTATATAAGACAAATAGCTTATCCAGTATGTCACTGGGCAATTTGCATTTCAAAAGGACTTGGATTATCCAGTCTGACTCATCTAGATTTACTTTATTTTTAAGTGCCTTGAGCAAGGACTCAAACTACAATCTAAAGGCTTGGAGTGAGTCTGCTGTATTAGTTGGAGGGTTAATGTCCAACAGCTTCTGGGTTAGAAGTCTGATAGTTCTTTCTGGCTTAGCATAATTATCCTTAAGGAGCTGTACGGCATTGTCATAACCGTCATCAGAGAAGGTCAGATTACAGACCACTTGAAACGCTTCATCCTTTAAGACACCTTGCAAATATGCAAATTTTGTCGTCTTTGGTACATTGGCATTAGAATCCACAGAATCGACAAATTTGTTCCAGAAGTTGTCCCAACTCTCATCCTCTGTACCAGAAAAAGTTGGGAGACTGAGTGATGGCAATTTGACTTCTGGTGCTTGAATTATTAGAGCCACTAGTTTCCGAACTAGAGCTACTTATCATTTAAAAAATACACTATATAATCATACACACTATAATTTGAGTGGAAGTCTGCATCAATGCTGGAATTCCTCAAGTAGCCCTTCTTTATCACTCTTGGTTGGTACAGAGACACAGGTTAACACTCAAAGGTGAAATGATTATAGTTAAATTATGACTATAGTTATGATAATATCATGTTGACAACACAACTCGGGTTGTCTCGAATACTGCATAAAAATATGTATTTACTAGGTTGTAATATATGTTCAACTCTAGACAAGTGTAAAATTCTTACCCTTACACCAGGTTAGCACAATAAATTAGACCAGGTTGCTGTACAACACCAGCCTAAAATGTCCTACCCTTGTGCAAGAATTAGTTGTAAATAATGTGGTATGCAGTAATTGATACAGTGATGGTGCAATTAATAATAAAGAAATTTTATATAAACTTAAATTACAAAAATATACATTTATTAGTAACTTATGACTAAAGTAGCCTCTTATCAACCTCTTGTAATGAAAAAAAGCACAATTGTTCTTTTGGTACAGGCCTCAGAACAATAATCGTGCTTTGTTGTAAGTTCTGTTTGCTATGAGATTAAAAAAGTTAGGCTAGAATAGCGCAAATATATAGCAGTGTCTTCCTGCTATAATTAATGTATATGTAATATTGCACTAATGTCATATATATAGATCAGGATCTTATATCTAGGTGCAAAGGACCTACTGGTTAACTGATATAATCATCTAGGTTCGAAGGACCAAACATTTATGTGGGAAAAACTCCAGGCAGCTATTCTCTTTTTTAAATTGACTTTAATATGATAAATTTTTATCTTATTAATGTTCTTAGTGAGTAATTAATTAATTGAGTGAACTGTATGTACTTGTTAAAACTGCCTGAAATTATCTCACGTAACTGGGGGGACAATTTGTAGCTTAAACCACTTTGAGATGGCTCCTTCTTAAACCACAAATTGTTTACCATATATATATAATTATATCATACCACATATGGTGGTCTAATCTATTATTATTATAGTAATAATTAATAATTATGAGTACTACTTCTACAGTGAAGAACAAAAAAAATGCCTAGCTGTTGCTGTAGTAGGGGCCTGCTAAGGCTGTGTAATTGTAGCATCAAAGATGGGTGTGGCCCTGTGCCTCTGAGTGCCACGTAATGGCGGCTGGAGGCTACAAAGCCGGTGTACAGCGAGGTAAATTATGTGTAAGGCTCAACTGTCTACTCAGCTCCAAATCACAGTTACCTACTCCAAATCACAGTTACCTGTATGGGATGTAAGGAATTAATAAAGATTCCTAAACATATAATTACAGGTAAGACATGGAATATGAGGGTGATAAATTGTGTAAACGGACTTTTGTGGGGGGTTCTCCATACATCATAACCATCTACCTATTCATAATTATACTGTGCACAGATGAAACTATAAAATACTTGGTAAGATGGATACGGTCGTTGCTGTGATTGTTGAGAGGCTGTGTTGCTGGTTGTTGACACGTAATCTGGGTGTCTAACGATTAATCAGCTTCTGGAGCTCTCTACAGCGTGTTTGTTGTTGATGTTCATGTGTAAGTGACGCTCCCTCCCTCTGTGTTCCAATGTTTGGTTCTACTTCTAAATGTAATTTTACAATATCAAGGGAGTCAAGCTATATTTTGGTGTTAGTAATTATATTCAGTCTTAGTGAACACTTTTTTATTCAATTTAGACACTAGACTGTTATATAAAAAGAATTTAGATAATGTAAATATACGTGTCGTCGATGAAGTCACGGAGTCACCCATTCTCTATTCTTAAGGGATACTGTAAGGGGATACTATGTTATTATGTGTGTTGGATTTCCGACAGCTAGAAAGGATTAACACCTTTCTTGGAAAGGGGATAAGATCCCACTCATAATCCACCCCATCTCTTACCACCCCATCTCACTAACCCAATGCACTCACCCCCCCCCCCCCACTCCCTCTCCCGTGAACAAGGGGACACAGGTGGAAAGTTAGTACTCAGATGAGCCACAGAGATGTTAGAAAGAATTTTTTCAGTTTCAGAGTAGTTAATAAATGGAATGCACTAGGAAGTGATGTGGTGGAGGCTGACTCCATACACAATTTCAAATGTAGATATGATAGAGCCCAGTAGGCTCAGGAATCTGTACACCAGTTGATTGACAGTTGAGAGGCAGGACCAAAGAGCCAAAGCACAACCCCCGCAAGCAGAATTAGGTGAGTTAGGTGAATACTCCTCACACTCTCTCTATCTCTCTCTCTCCTTCTTTCCTTATCTCCCTCTCTCCTTCTTTCCTTATCTCCCTCTCTCTCCTGCTCTCCCTCCCCTCCCCTCTCTCCATCTCCTCCCTCTCTCTCTCTCCCCCTCTCCTTCCTTCCCCCCCCCCACACACACACACTGGGGTTCGTGTAGACTAACAAACGCTAGGGAAAAGAAGAGGGATCAAGCAGGATGGTAAGAAAACAGAATGCATGTGGAGGAGAGGAACAGGACGAGTCATACATGGAGATGACTGTTCGTGCATGGAGGGAAATCACTGAGGAACTGAAAGACATGAGAGGACTCATAAATAAACTGCAGAATGAACTAAAGGCAGCGCAAGAGGAGATAACAAACCTAAAAACAGGATCTCCTCAGACTGTGGCACAGGGGACCAACCCCCAGGTACCAGGAGATGCAGCAATGGCAGGGACCCCTACAATGGGTGCCACCTTTGCTGAAATGCTGAAGAGCCCAGGAGCAATGTCCACTGTCAAGGAAGTTCTAATGAAAGCAGTAACCTCACAGGAGGCAGCTAGATGCACGAGCCAGTTACTGGAAAGGAAAAGAGCTGTAGTAGTGATAGGTGTTAAAGAACAAGAGGTTTCCACAAGGGAAGAATGGAGGTCTAAGGACAAAGCTGCAGTGGCAGGGATATTAAAGGTCTGGAAGTGGCTGAAACGGAAATAGAAAAGTTTTCCGGATAACGAATTACAGACAGGTATTCCTTCAGAGAGACATGACCAGGACAGAGATAACACAGGCAGCAGATGCAAGGAAAAGGCGCAGACAGAGGAAAGGGGGCCAGGGAACTTCCACCCTCCCCCCTACCCCTAGTACCCCCTTCCCTCCCATCCCCTGGTCTTCCTCCTGCCCCAAGCCGGCCCAGACACGAACTAAGTCCTTCATCCCCCACCCCAGTTCTAAGCCATCCTCCACTGCCCCTCCTTCCCCCCTACCCCACCTCCCTAAGAACCCCTGGTAACTACCCCACAGGAGGATGAGCCTACCCAAGCAGCAATGCCCATGGAACAGATTCCTGCACTAGTGGGGTGGGTGGGTGAAAATGGACATAGGAAAGTGAGCTTCAAGGTAATGTACTCAAACATCGATGGGATTACCAACAAAGCAAGTGAACTGGCAGAAAGGGCACACGAAGAAAACCCAGATATAATAGGAATAGGAATAAAATTGTCAGGAGTCATAACAAGAACTTTGAAGAGATGGAATTCCGGGCTGCGATGGATTCAGAGATTACATAACCGGAACTATGACAATGGGTGGACCTAAGATAATAGTGGCAGTCATTTACAACCCTCCATTAAATGACAGAAGACCCACACAAGAGTTCAACAGGAACAACATGGCTACCATTAACATAATAGAGCGAGCAGCTTCAGTTGTTTTCAGGAATGGATTCAGACTCTTAACCCTTAAACTGCGCATGGCGTATATATACGCCCTGAGTAACATGTCCCACGGTGCGCATGGCGTATATATACGCCATAGGGTGCCACGCCCGATTCAAATGGCCCGCGGCTACACGGGGTTCACATTAGCTTCCTCTGGGCTCTTGTAAACAGACGCAATTTAAAAAAAAATCGTGGGCAATATTCTCAGGTGTGAGAGGCACATTACTGTTGGAGCAACCAAGGCTGGCGCACGCAGCATGAGCGAGCAGCATTGCTGTTCAGCTTGTGACCACAGCATCGCCGAAAAATGTCAAAATAAATATATAATTGTTATTATTTAGCGATGACAATATTACAGATGACCCCTGACTGTGATATAAATAACCAGGGTTGTGATAATAGCAGGATTGTTGTAATAATTAGTGCTGTAGGAGGAGTGATGCTGAGAGACGGAGGGAGACAGCATCGTTTACTGACTGTGTGGCCACCTGTTATTGTTTACATTCACCATACCAGCTCAGTGGTTCTCTATGGTGAATACAAATGTAGATACTTATATATAATGTGTGTATTAGTGTAATAACAGCAAAAGGGTTATGGTGGGAGGAGCCATCTGGGTGACGGAGGAGCCATTTGGGTGACGGAGGTGACGTCGTCTGCACGATTTGTCTAGCTGTTCAGAGAGTGGCCACTATGCTCTTTGGGCGCACTACAAGCTTAGGTGTACAGTTACGGTGCATAAAACATGTAGATATTTATATATAATATGTGTATATAGGGTAATAACACTGCAAACAGTATTGTTGGGGGAGAAAGTTTAGTGTGTGTGTGACCTTGAATGAGTGAGGGAGCCGCCAGCCGCCAGCTGTGTATAGCGACCACTCTTAGTGCCTCAACTAACTATATCAGCTTAGCTGTACAGTTGTGGTGAACAAAATATATACATACTTATATATAACGTCTGTATATAGTGTAATAACACCACAAATGGTATTGTTGGGGAAGAAAGTTTAGTGCGTGTGTTGAGGGAGTGGCAGCGAGTGGCTGGCTGGTGTGTGGCGGTAACTCTTCGTTGCTTTTCGACTCTCAATACCAACTTAGTGGTTCGTTATGGTGACCAAAACATGCAGATACTTACATAAAACCTGTGTATAGAGTGTAATAGCAGTAAAACTGTTTGTTTATTGTTTTATAAACATAATAATAGAATCACAAATATGCACACTATACTTTTGAGTATAGCGATTATTCACCACTTTTATTATATAAATATATTACAATACACACTATTGAATAATATTACTGCAAAAAAAATAAAAAAAAATCAATCGGAGACATTGAAACAATTAGGTAATAATATCTTTGTGGCAACTCCCATCTGTCAGCGCGGGTGACGCTGACCGGCCCTGACGATCGCTCTGTCAACGCCCACTTTTTGCAAGACTTCCTCGGTCAATTGCGCCCAAAATATGTCACCTACGATTTTTTTGTTATTTTTCCTGTGCTCAGGGGACACAAATTAACGTGTTTAGAAGACGAAAAAAATTTTTGAATTTTTTTTTCTTGCGCACAGGGGTGTAAATGTCCCCAGGACCCCTTAGCAGTGTAAGGGTTAATCATGGGAGATTTCAACCATGAAAAGATAGATTGGGAGAATGGGGACCCACATGGAGGTGAAGACACGTGGAGATCTTAACTTTTGGAAGTGAGTACAAGGAACTTTCTGAGCCAACATGTCAAGGGGCCTACAAGAATGAGAGGAAACAACGAACCAGCTAGATTCGACCTGATTTTCACCTTAAATGACTCAGAAATAAGGGAAGTCAAATATGAAGCCCCATAGGAATGAGTGATCACAGTGTATTGATATTTGAGTATCTGGTAGAAGTAAGGATAACCTATCCAAGAATGGGATTGGAAGGAAAAAGACTAAATTACCGAAGAGGAAAATATGACGAGATTGGGACCTTCCAAATGGGAATACCATGGGAAACAGAACTCAAGAGAAAAGACTGTACAGGATATGATGAATTATGTCACTCAAAAGTGTCAGGAGACTGCAGACAGGTATATCCCAGTGCAAAAACTGGAAAATGAAAAGCAACAGAAGAATCCGTGGTTCAACCAGGAATGTGCAGCAGCAAAGCAATTGAGTAAAAGAACATGGCGAAACTACAGAAACAACAGAACACCAGAGAGCAGGGAGAGATACTAGAGGGCCAGAAATGAGTACATCAGAGTGAGGAGAGAAGCAGAGAGCCAGTACGAAAATGACATCGCGAGTAAAGCTAAGACCCAACCAAAATTGCTCGACAGCCACATCAGGAGGAAAACAGCAGTAAAGGAACAAGTGATGAAACTGAGAAAGGGGGAGAACAGATACACAGAGAACGACAAAGAGGTATGTGAAGAACTCAACAAGAGATTCCAGGAGGTCTTCACAATAGAACAAGGAGAGGTCCCTGCACTAAATGAGAAGGCAAACCGAACTACCTTGGAGGAAATTTACCTCACCAATGATGAGGTCAAAAGGAATCTGTTGGAGCTGAATGTGTCAAAAACTGTTGGGCCTGACAGAATCTCACCGTGGATTCTAAAAGAAGGTGCAAAAGCATTAAGTGTGCCACTCTCTCTGGTGTATAACAGGTCACTGGAAATGGGCGACCTTCCGGAAAGCTGGAAGACAGCTAATGTAGTCCCAATTTACAAAAAGGGTGATAGGCAAGAGTCACTGAACTACAGGCCAGTTTCCCTAACTTGTATATCATGCGTGGTGATGGAGAAGATTGTGAGGAAAAGGCTCGTAGAGCATCTGGAAGGAAACATCTTTGTAACACACCACCAGCATGGGTTCAGAGATGGTAAATCATGCCTCGCAGGCCTAATAGAATTCTATGACCAAGCAACACAAATTAGGCAGGAAAGAGAAGGGTGGGCAGACTGCATTTTCTTGGACTGTCAGAAAGCCTTTGACACAGTACCTCACAAAAGGCTGTTACAAAAGTTGGAGCAGCAGGCAGAAGTAAAAGGTAAGGTGCTCCAGTGGATAAGGGAGTATCTAAGCAATAGGAAACAGCGAGTAACGGTGAGGGGGGAGGCATCAATATGGCGAGATGTCACCAGCGGGGTTCCACAGGGCTCTGTTCTCGAACCCATCCTGTTTCTAGTATATGTAAACGACCTTCTAGAGGGTATAGACTCATTCCTCTTAAGGTTTGCTGATGACGCAAAACTTATGAGAAGAATCAAAACGGATGAAGATAGACAGAGACTACAGGACGACCTGGACAAACTGGAGGAATGGTCTAGAAAATGGCTGCTAAAGTTCAACTCAGGAAAGTGTAAAGAAATGAAATTACTTTACACTTACTGCGAAGGGAGCAGAAGGCTGAACACTAGGTACCATCTAGGAGGTAAAATCCTACAAGAGTCAAATAGAGAGAAAGATCTGGGGGTCGATATCACACCGAACCTGTCCCCAGAGGCCCACATCAAAAGGATATCATCAGCGGCATATGCTAGACTGGCCAATATAAGAATTGCCTTTAGAAACTTGTGTAAGGAATCGTTCAGGGCCCTGTATACCACTTATGTAAGACCAATCCTGGAGTATGAAGCTCCAGCCTGGAGTCTATACCTAGTTAAACACAAGGCAAAGTTAGAGAAGATTTAGAGGTATGCCACCAGACTGGTTCCGGAACTGAGAGGAATGAGTTACGAGGAAAGGCTAAGAGAGTTGAACCTCACAACCCTAGAAAACAGAAGAGTAAGGGGAGACATGATAACCACCTACAAAATTCTCATGGGAATTGACAGGGTAGACAAAGACAAACTCTTCAGCGCGGGTGGAACACGAACAAGGGGACACAGGTGGAAACTTAGTACCCAGATGAGCCACAGAGACGTTAGAAAGAATTTTTTCAGTGTCAGGGTAGTTAACAAATGGAATGCATTAAGTAGTGTTGTGGTGGAAGCAGACTCCATACACAGTTTCAAATATAGATATGATAGAGCCCAATAGGCTCAGGAATCTGTACACCAGTTGATTGACAGTTGAGAAGTGGGACCAAAGAGCCAGAGCTCAACTCCCGCAAACACAACTAGGTGAGTACATTGCACATTTTATATTATAATAAGGAACAGGTTACAACACACCAGCACATCAAGATAAAGTACTTACTCAACATCGTAAATTGAACTACTTTATGTAAACAGATAATACAGTTCCAACAATTTTCATCCTGGAGCACATCAGTAACTAGATATAAGTTACCTGGACTTGGATGTAGTGAACTCTGACAAATACAACTCGGTTTAGGATACCATGAACACTTCCTGAGCTGCAACATCCTGGGTTGTAAGAGTGGATAGGTTTTTCACTGGTTTCCACTCCTTTTCGGTAGAGTTAATACACTGAGATGAATTTGCATAGATGAGGGGTAGTTGTGGGAATTCTCCTTGTGAATGGGGTTGATCTGGTATAAACCCCCTCAGGAACCTCTGGTCTCCAACACTCTGGATCTTCTGTGAAACAAACAGCCTCGACCAAATGTCACTAAAAGTAGAAAAAACAGGGTTAGACCACTCCGACACATCCGAAACTTCTTCACTCTTGGAACCACCAACAATACAACATGACTTAGCAGTTGACCTCTTATGCCTGTGGAAACAGACAAGAACAACCAGGAAATGGGCAAGGAACACCTGTCTGAACTGACTCAGGTGACAACTAGTATTTGACAAATCATTCAGTCTCTTCCCGATTCTGCAAGAACCATCAGAGTGATAGACAAAGAAAACTCCCAAACAAGGTAACAACACAATAACAAGCTCACAGCTCATAACAGTGAACTTTATTACTACACAAATCTTTATAGCCTTCTTGGCCTCCCATGAAAGTATCAGACTCACTCTGAAACGTGGACAACACTTACTGTGAACTTCACACAACAAGTGTTTTCCTCTTGGTGATATCAAGCAATTCAGCAACAGTGTTAGGGGTCTTATCAACTGGAAGATGAAAACCAGATTACCTGGGAACCACCCAAGGAGAACCTGCAGCCCTACACACTCATCAACATATAAAACAGGTGGGATATCTGTTACCACCCTCGAGACTAAATAAGGTTCTTCTCCCAGCAGTGTACATAAAGATTTAAAATCGGCCTTTTAAAAGAAATTAGTCTAGGGGTATAAGAATAAGCACTGCATAAAATGGGGAACAATATATTTATGCTGAGGGGGACAAACATAACAATTAAATGGTACGTAAATATAGCCAGAAATATTTATCAGCATGCAAATTAAAATAAAATACTTCTCGAGCAATGAGCAATATTAATAGCACTTAAAATGAGAGAATACAATATCATCTGACCAGGAAATAAAAACTTTGAATGACTAAATATACAAATCAAGGACTTAACTTAATACATGTTATCCCTCGAACACACCACCACGCTACTAACCCCACGCGTCTCTCCACAGGCCAAGCGTCTACCAACAAAACAACCAACTATCCACATAACATTGTGGAATTACTAATAAAAAATGGTAGTACTCAATATCAACATATTATTAATTATAAGAGTACACCATTACATTAGTTTATACTATAGCCTTTTCAGACCATTAAATAAGAGTTATAAATCAAGGTTCAATCATCAACACTCGCTTGACAATACTTTCCCACGCTACTCACATATCCAACCTGATCAACCCCCACAGAGAAACACATGAGAATTGTAACACGAAAGCCTCATACAAATAATATGCAACTCAAGCACACTATTACATTCTATAATATATATCATATAACATACAAATCTCACATTACACAACTGGATGCTATAATGATTAAAGAATAAGACAATACAGTAATAATAATTAAGAGTAATGAGAGGATCTTAACAAGATTCGTAACATCCCTCCCGTCCCCTAAGAAAAAATGAAATTAACTGAAGGTTGATTTCATTTTTTGACTGCATGAATTAACACATGAAAAATTTTCACCACATGAAAATACTTAAACTACATCAAGTATAAAGCAATGAAATTTCATACAAAAAAAAATTACAAATTTACATACATCTTATGAATAAAGAACACTACAGATTATGGCACTGCAACAGGAAAACCTCTGGATAAGGCGTCTGCAATTACATTTTGCCTCCCAGGAATATGACGAATTACAATATTGAATTCTTGCAGAATTAGAGACCATCTTAATATTCTCTGGTTTTTACACTTCATAGAGTTGATGAATGTCAATGGATTATGATCTGTATATACTACTACTTCATTTCCTGACAAATATGTCTCAAATTTCTTCACTGCTAGTATTAAACCAAGTGCTTCTTTCTCAACTACAGAGTAATTAATTTGTGTTCTGTCAAACTTACGTGAAAAATAATAAACAGGATGTTCTAACTCATCTGGTCCTACTTGGAACAAAACAGCACCTGCTCCTACATCTGAAGCGTCTATGTGAAGAATAAAAGGTTTATTATACTGTGGACTAGCTAACACAGGTGAAGTAGAGAGAATTCCTTTCAACTTCTGAAAAGAGTTCTGACACTCCTGCGTCCACTTAAATTTTACCTGTTTCCTTAAAAGATTTGTTATGGGTGCAGCAACAATAGAAAAGTTTTTACAATACCTCCTATAATACGCACACATTCCAATAAATCTTTGCACAGACTTCTTATTAGTTAAGACTGGGTACTCCACAATTGCCTGAATCTTATCGTGCAATGGGACTATCCTTCCTTGTCCGACCTCATGTCCTAAATACACTATGGTTCCTTTAGCCCAACTACATTTCTTCATATTGACAGTCAAATTAGCATGTTGCAATATATGAAACAATTTCTTTAAACTAGACATATGATCTACCCAATTCTTACTGAAAATCACAATGTCATCCAGATATGCCCTACAGTCTGGCACATCCTTCAACAAAGAGTTCATTAATTTCTGAAACGTGGCTGGGGCATTCCTTAGCCAAAAGGCATCACGTTATACTCGTAAGCTCCATCAGGAGTGATAAATGCTGTCACTTCCCTAGCAAAATCTGTAAGAGGTATCTGATGATACCCTTAGATAAATCTAATTTAGATACAAAATTGGCATGACCTATAGTATCAACACATTCTTCTAATAAAGGTAACGGATAAACATCAACTGTAGTTACCTGGTTGAGTTTTCTATAATCCACTACTAATCTCCACTTGTCTTCTGGCTTTGGTACTAATAGGCATGGCGAACTCCAGGAACTCTGACTGGGTCTAATGAACCCATGTCGAAGAAGATAATCAACCTCCTCCTGGATGATACGACGTTTCTCGGGTGTCACTCGATAAGGGTGCAACCGAATTGGAGTCACATTTGTCAGGGTGATATCATGAGTAATGAGAGAAGTTTGAGTGGGGACCTCCCCAAACAAGCTAGAAGACACCTCCAAAAGATCCTGGAACTCTGCTCTCTCCTCCTCCTGCAAATGACTCAACAATTCTTCCCCGGAACTACTGGAATTAGACAAACAAATATTACTATCTTCCTCAGCAACACTCGACTCTTCAGGAATTTCCTCCTCAGCAACACAACAAGCCACAATACTAGGCCCACAATAAGCCTTCAACCGGTTTACATGTACACTCATGGTCTGTCGTTTCTGCTTGGGATGGCAGACCTTGTAAGTAACCTCCCCAAGACGTTTGACTACTTGATACGGTCCTGCGAATTTGTTAGACATAGACGTACCCATACGAGGCTTCAAAACCAATACCAAATCTCCTGGCTCAAAAACTCTGAGTTTGGCCTTGAACCTCTGGTCATGTTTCTGCTTCATTACCTGCTGTTGTTCACCTAGATGTCGTAAGGCCAACTCCCTCGTTCTGGACAGCTTGCTCTTGACATCCGTCAGGTAACGCTCACTCTGCCTGGCTGTAACATCTCCTAACATGTGTTCAAATAACATCTTTAAAGGTCCTCTCACCTGATGTCCGAATACAAGTTCGAATGGAGAACAACCTAGTGCACTGTGCAATCCATCTCTAGCCGCAAATAAAACAAATGGCAGATTCTCATCCCAATGTCTGGGTGAATCTTCCCCAGTCGCCTTCAACATTTTCTTGAGAGTTTGGTGGAACCGCTCGATTCCCCCTTGACTCTGAGGATGGTAAGGACTTGAAAAATTGTGTTTTATACCAAAACTGCTACAGAAATTTTTAAAGATGGTGGAACAAAAATTACTCCCATTATCAGTTTGAATTACACGGGGCATCCCAAAAAGTGAAAAAAATCGTTCCAACTGCCTGATAATAGTAGAAGCTCTAATATTACGTAAAGCATACGCTTCAGGGAACCTGGTGGTCATACATAAGATAGTGAACATATACATATTTCCGGATTTTGTACGGGGTAAAGGTCCGACACAATCCAGTACCACATGAGTAAATGGCTCCTCTGGCACTACAATAGGATATAATGGTGCTCGTGGCACAGTCTGATTAGGCTTACCAACAGTCTGACACACAACACAGTTGTGGCAATATCTGACCACATCTTTTTTAAGTTTCGGCCAATAAAAAAGTTTACAGATCTTATGATACATACTGGTAATACCTTGATGGCCTCCCATCAGGTCATCATGAGCAGCTTGCAATACCTGCTCCCGATACTCTGTTGGCACAACGAGCTGGGTGTTAAACTCACAATCCTCTGATGAGGGAGTTCCTGATGGTCTCCATCTTCTCATCAGACATTGATCCTTGAAATAACAACCCGTACTCTCCTCCAAAGTATCGATGGAGTCGGCTGCTTCTGCATAACACTCAGCTAGACTGGGATCAGTACTCTGTAACTTACGCAAGGTCTGGAACTCTACAACTGGAGCGAGCGGGCAAGGAAGTGGTACCTGGGCCACATCTTCCAGACCATCTGGGTCAGAATAAATTAGGGCTTTGGCACCGGCCTCACTCTCGACATCCACGTGAGCTATAAATGTATCTTCAAGGTCCACCTCCACCTCCCTGTCTGAAGGGGTCCTGGCCTCGAGAACATCCACCTTGGTAGTAGCAGGACTTACCACATTCTGCTTACCCATGGATCTGGTCACAACACAGGCTGGATAAATGACACCATCATCCTCATCTGGTTGAGCCAGTACTGCATTAGGTTTAGTATACATAACAGGACAATCGGTCCCACTAAATTTACATTTATCGAAATCATTACCTACAATTATATCAATCCCAGGAATGGGCAACTGCTCACTGACTGCTACAGTGCACCAACCTGGTGTAATAGAAGAATTCAGGTTAACCTTAATTAATGGTACACGCTGGATGAGCCCTCCAAGTCCCTGCAATAACACTACCTCTCCAGTGTCTTCTGTGCTAACATCAGTAAGAACACGGCGAGAAATTAAAGACTGGGAAGCACCAGTGTCCCTTAACAACTGGACTGGTTTCCAGGTTCCACTAGTACATAATAGGGTTCCCGAATGTAGGTATGGATCAAAATTAGTCATCCACTTGGGCATGACTGAAGCAACATTGGCATTAATGGTTTGCAAACCCCTACTCAATATTAGACCAGTTGGTCTCAACTCTGGGTGCAAAGCATAACATGAATTTACCACATGACCTCTTCTCCTGCAATGCGTGCAATACCTGCTAGTGGTCGGAATAGCCGAACCCACTGCAGGCTTATTCACTACATTACTTAAGGTTGACAACCCTGTCGGTTGTTTCTCAGATTTAGGCTTTACAGGAGAAGGGTTAAGGGGAGAAGGTGAAGTAGCTGGTCGAGTCTGGAAAACATGTTTATGAGCATAATGATTAGTTTTAACATTGAAATGATTAATGGGTGCTCTAAAAGGCACTTTAGTAAGTAGTTCATGCTCATCAGCTAGCTTGGCTAATTTTATAAGATCATTGGTTTGCTTATTTTCAGCCATAAACAAAGCTAATTTCTCTGGTAGACATCCCATTACTTCCTCAGTTACTATGAGGTCTCTCAAAGTCTCAAACTCTGAAATATTAAGTGCTTTAATCCATCTATTAAAGTGATTTAATTTTACTCTTACAAAATCAGAAATAGTCTGGTCCTGTGCTCTTTTTAAACTTCTGAATTTTATTCTATGTGCCTCTGGGATCTGCTGGTAAGCATTTAAAATACTTTGCTGAACAAATTTAAAATCGAAAGAATTCTCAGCAGGCAATGATGCAAATACCTCTTGAGCTTTACCCTTAAATTGTCCTTGTAATATGCTAACCCATTGATCTACAGGCCAATTCATGCTGACTGCTAGTTTCTCAAAATGCAAGAAAAATATTTCTGGATCTTCTTCATTAAACTTAGGCAAATCTACACGTTTACTGTACTTAGAAGAACTATTTGTACTCTCTGGATTATTACTAGTGTCACCCAAACCTGCCGCAATCCTCTGCTGTTCTAACCTGTTATTATTTTCAGCCATACTCTGCTGAATTTCGAGTTGTTTAGTCTCCTGCTCTGCCAGTTGTACTCGAGCCTCCAACATCTGCTGTTGAGTTACCAACTCAAGTTGTTTTTGCTGGTTCTGCAACTCCAACCTCTCCTTATCTGCTTCCAGCCTCTGCTTCCAATTCAAGTTGTTTTTGCTGGTTCTGCAACTCCAACCTCTGCTTGTCTGCTTCCAGCCTAGCCATTTCTAATTTAGTCTCCAACTCCAACTTAAAGATTGCCACCTTGTCACTTGACTCTTCGTCTAACTCTCCCAAACACTCTTCGTCAAGTCTCTCCTCTTCCACCAAGTGTGTGACAATAACTCTTAACACTTGAGCTTTCAACATTTTACTGGAAACTGCTAGGTTCAATTTATCAGCCAGCAACAACAAACCAGACTTCTTTAAGTCTTTAATTTTACCAAAATTTGGCTGATCTACCAGCGCAACAACCTGATCCTCCATGGTTGGCTCAATAATCACAACTTACACTTGAAACAACACTGAAAATTATGCTTGGCCCCTGGCACAAGCTGAACACTTACCTCAAATCGTGAAGCGTTGAAAGTTTTCACAGCAGCTCAGATTGAACAGATAATTACACAGGCTTGATTAGGCGTCACTAGATAATCACAGAGTACCTAGGAAGGCAATTGCTATTAATAATTAGCACTGTTAATTGTACAACATTACAGGGAATTAATGGTATAAGATCCCGGACACAGGCCTCCATTTGTTACCACCCTCGAGACTAAATAAGGTTCTTCTCCCAGCAGTGTACATAAAGATTTAAATCGGCCTTTTAAAAGAAATTAGTCTAGGGGTATAAGATAAGCACTGCATAAAATGGGGAACAATATATTTATGCTGAGGGGGACAAACATAACAATTAAATGGTACGTAAATATAGCCAGAAATATTTATCAGCATGCAAATTAAAATAAAATACTTCTCGAGCAATGAGCAATATTAATAGCACTTAAAATGAGAGAATACAATATCATCTGACCAGGAAATAAAAACTTTGAATGACTAAATATACAAATCAAGGACTTAACTTAATACATGTTATCCCTCGAACACACCACCACGCTACTAACCCCACGCGTCTCTCCCCAGGCCAAGCGTCTACCAACAAAACAACTAACTATCCACATAACATTGTGGAATTACTAATAAAAATGGTAGTACTCAATATCAACATATTATTAATTATAAGAGTACACCATTACATTAGTTTATACTATAGCCTTTTCAGACCATTAAATAAGAGTTATAAATCAAGGTTCAATCATAAACACTCGCTTGACAATACTTTCCCACGCTACTCACATATCCAACCTGATCAACCCCCACAGAGAAACACATGAGAATTGTAACACGAAAGCCTCATACAAATAATATGCAACTCAAGCACACTATTACGTTCTATAATATATATCATATAACATACAAATCTCACATTACACAACTGGATGCTATAATGATTAAAGAATAAGACAATACAGTAATAATAATTAAGAGTAATGAGAGGATCTTAACAAGATTCGTAACAATATCTCCACATCCCATTCCAACTTGGAACTCACATCTGTTACCTTGAACCTCTGCTTCAAAGTCTGACAAAATCTTACAACACCACTCTCCCTCTGAGAATCAGTACAACACTTGAACTTAACACAGGTTCTGGACATAGATGATACACAGTCCATTTCTCCAAGGGAGTATGGCTTCTGTGGAACAATAACAGTATGCATTACAGCCCGCAGAACACTCTGACTCGCATTACACAATGTTAAACAATTGATCCAACTTGAACGAGAATAACTGGCAACACCATACTGCAAGTTAAGCTTAGAAAAAATATTATCACTATTAACTGTTACACAAAATTTGCCAAATTGTCCTCCCATGACATAATCTTGAGATGCTTGGAGTACTGTCTCTTTACAATCACTAAACCTACTAAGTTGAGTCACACCCTCACAGTCAACTGAAGAGGGAGGCTCAATAGGACTCCATCTGCTCGACAGAAGCTGATCATTTGGATAATCTCCCACACTCTCCAACAATGGATTTACATCACAGACTGTCTCCTTACTACTCTCAAATATATTGGGGTTAGTCCTACTTAACGTACACAAAGGTAATGACTAAAACTGGAGCGAGCGGGCAAGTAACTGGCAACCTGATATCCTTTTACAAACCATCTTTGTTAGAATAAATCGGGGTCAAGGCTACAACTGACTTACTCTCGACACCTGACATCAAGATGTCAGGTGTCGTTACTTTACCAGTTACATTCCCGGGAAAGTAACTGGTACACGGACTTCCTGTTCCAAACCGTCGACTTGGTTAGAATAAAGTGGGGTCATAGTACCAGACTCACTCTCAACAATCAGGTTGGCCACAAATGTATCCTGAAAATCCACCTCCCGCTTCACCTTTGAAGGGGTCCTGGACTCTGGAACAAATACCTCGGTAGTAACAGAACTGACAACTGGAACAGTGATAGAACTAGATTGAGCACAGGAAGGGTAGATAGCACCATCCTCTACAACTGGCTGTTCACTCTCAATACTGAGCTCAGCACGGGCAGGGTAGATTACACCACCCACTGCATCAGGCTGTTCACTCACAGAACTGGACTCAGCACACGCAGGGTAGATAACACCATCCATTGCATCGGGCTGGACCAGCATACAACTAGGTTTATTAAACATGATAGGACACTGTCCCAATAACTTGACACTTGTCAAAATCATTACCCACAATAACATCAACCCCATGGATGGGCATCTGCTCACTAACTGCTACAGTGCACCAACCTGGGGTAATAGTTGATTTCAGGTGAACTTTAACTAATGGTACACGCTGGACATGACCTCCAAATCCCTGCAATAATACTACTTCACCAGTGTCTTCTGTGCTAACATCAGCAAGAGCACGGTGAGAAAATAGAGATTGGGAAGCACCAGTGTCTCTCAATAGCTGCATTGGCTTTAGCTTCCACTGGTACAAAGTACTTCACCAGCAAAGATATAAGGACTAAAATCAGTCATCAAATTTGGCTTTACTGGAACAACATTAGAATTAATTGCTTGCAACCCCCGTCTCATAATCAGACCGGTAGTGTTGGAAATAGCCAACAGTTTCATACATCTCTTGTATTTTTATACAACCTTTGTATTAACCACAAGTAGTTACTTAAATTACTAACTTGCAGAATTAATCATCATCATGATTTATAATAGCCATATTGCCAGATTCTTCCTAGTCAGAGTGACGACGTGAGGAACGACAGGCTGAAACATGAATTCTTTCAAAATTTAGTTGGATTTATAACAGGAAGGACATTTATCATTTCCTTTACTAAGGATAATTACTAACTAATAAGTATATTTTCGTAGCACACTACTGCTTACTGGAACTCCCCTATTTAGTTGATATTAAAACATTCCAGTGTAAATTATTTAAATGTAAAATAATTCCACTTAATATTCCTCATGTAGTAATGTAGCTTTAATAAACCGACTTACACTATGAGAAGTTATATTATAACATGAAAGAATTAAACGTGACATAGATACTCGTCACAATCTCTTCTTTCCTTAGTTAATTCCAATATATACAAATCAATTTACGTTCGAGATGCCTATCAAGAGCCGCGCATGTGCAATCGGGAGGAAAAGAAGACGCGAGAGCATCGCTAGCCACCACACAAGAGAGATGCCAATAACAACGTGCCTCTACGCGAGTGAGATGTCATTAACAGTGTACTACAGAATGCATCAACACTTGCCTCTCCGGCGACATTACACAGAAGCGTGGGCAACTATTTTGCCAAGTTACTGTGTTGCAGAACTCCTAATTAACGACTCATAGTTACGTCATCCTAGCATCAGCGGGTGCCAGACTTCGTGGAGGTCTACGTCTGCATGCAACACAATTCCGGGCGAGCATAATTCCAGTTCCTACTGACTTTTGTTATATAAGTGCACTTAGTAACATTTTTCATATGTAGGTTGCTCATTCGTTATGCCATGCAATAATCAACAAAAGAAAGTTAGTTGAACAGAATCTGGATTTTCACTTCTAAATGAGAAATAGTGATATTAACAATAGTCTAGACAACCTTTACATTTAAATTGCCTTTCAGCTTGACTGGGAGCGGCATCAAGGAGAAGAATTAATTTAATTCTATGTGCTTGCTCAACACCGTGTTGCAACGAGTGTGCTGTCGTTATCGCCCCACACGTTTCCAACTAATTCAGTCGAACAGCTAAGCTGACTTGATTTTCTAGTAGTGTAGTATTAGATATACTAACATCTAGTTACATGAATGATTTCCTTCCAAATTGCCATTTACTTGTCATTTATGAAATTTATATTATTTACTAACTATATTTATTTGATTTATATATGAACTAATAATATGAATTTGCATACATATTTCTTTCTGACGACTGAACCAGCATCGGATTATTGGTGCTAGAACTTAATTGTATCCTAGCGCTCGTACCCCCCAATTTGTGAAAGTTAATCTGATTCTTATTTCATGATAAATACAGTTTCACTAAAATCCATAGGACACTAGTTCTTAGTATCAATCTAATTCACTTGCTCTTTTTTGTTTCTCCTTCGTAGCTATTGAAGTCTCTTTTCATTTTAATTACAAATATTGGAGTCAAGATTTTCCCACACAAATTTTGGTCCTGTTGAACCGATATGCCACAATTAAGGCTCAATCTATGTTGGATAAATCAATCTGCTGAATAAATAGCTGAGAATTAAGCTATCCTACACATTAACATAATTAACCATTTACTATCATTAATTATCACGTGTCATTATATTAGGCTATATACCAGTATATTCCATTATTTACGGCTGTCAGCAGACTGCCCATATTACAGCCTAAAATTCATTAATTATTATAAACATTTATTCTAATACTTTATGTATATAGTAGCTTTAGTGGGACATAGCCAATTGCCCACAACCCTTAGATCTATACCTCACACCGAGGTGAGAATTTTTAGGTCACCAGGAGCAACTGCTCACAATTTTTACAACAATCCAATATTAACACCTGCATTAGAATAGCCGCACCATTTAACCATAGCTTGTTTAGGTGGTAATGATATCCATCCTACTCATCAACCAGCTGAAATAATCAACCACATAAAAATTATTATCAGTTCCTTCAAACTTAGTGTATATACTCATCATTTTCACTTGTATTTCTAAGTACAACCTCTGATGAGGTAGGACATTTTTAGTCTGTAATTGTACTAATGTTTGTACAAATACAGCCTAAACTATTTAGTCAGTCCTAAGTAGGAATTATTTAGCGAGTACTGTACTAGACAGTGCTGGTGTACATACATACATATTATTCAAATTTGTGCTGACCCTAATTAGGGTGGGATCTATAAACCATTATTGTGTATTTATCATATCATTTCATGAATTTTTTGAGTGCTACTGGATGTTCACTATTCCATCGAATGGTGATAATTGATGAGCTAACCGGCCGAAATTCCAATAGTGACATTTAAGTACTACTCAAATATTAGCTATCTATTGTTAGGTAGGTAAATTAACCTCTAAACGAGGTAGTATAGTCTATTCAAATACATTAGGCTATTATATTGATATGGAGCTCCATGAAATGAACCAATATCCCAGTTACATCAGTAACAACTATTTACTATCAGACCAGCCCTTACCCAGTAAGATGGAAGCGGATGACAGAATGAAAAAGACCCTTACAGGTCTGAAAGGTTACTTGACCCGACAGACTACCAAGTGTCAAAATCTGTCACAACAGTCACCTGTTGACTGCATTGAACTAGAGAACTTCCTTCAAGTTGCCAAAAGTAAATTCGAGCAAATTAAGCAACATATGAATCTGTACTTGTCAGAACTTTACAAAACCTCAATAAGTGAAACTGAACTAGATGACATTATAAATAATTTAAACCAGTACAAAGATGATGTACAGGTTAAACCTTTCAAAAAGCAGATTGCTAAAAACAAATAACCAACAGCCTCTAATGCACTTCCAGATCCTGATGTCAACTTACCTCAGATCAAAATACCCACATTCTCTGGTAACGAGAATGAGAGTTGGGATGATTTTTGGAGTAAATTTGTGGATGCAGTAGACTCCAAAACCAACATTCCCAAAACAACCAAGTTCACTTATTTACAAGGATTGTTACGAGTTGAAGCCTTGAAAGTAATCTTTAACATAACACTGATCAGTGATGGTTACGACCTAGCTGTTCAATTGCTTAAGAGCAACTACGATAACAAAGAAAGGACTATTGATATTTTAGTCCAGAAATTGCTGGATTTACCAACTGCTAACAATTCTACAGATTCTCTTCAAACTTTCAGACTAGAACTTGAGTCTCTACTCAAAGCCTTAAGCCTTAAAGTCCAAATTCAGACTGCTGAATGGATGACAAAGGGAGTTGTAAGGAGTAAATTACCGAGGGAAACTTTAGATAAATTGTGTGCTATGTACAATAAAACCTCTCTGACCATAAACGGGACCACAGAAGTTTACATACCCTAACCGAAAAACAAAGAGCTAATCAAGATGGGAAGAGTGTTTTCAAACTTCTCTGCTAATTCTCATCATAAACCCACGTACTGCAACTACTGTAGTAAGACCAAATTCCAATAAATCTTCTCCTAAATGGAAAGCTGGAAATGTAGGTGACAATGAACACAACGACCCTTCAACCCATGTAGTGAGCACCACGCCTACAACTTCTCCTACAATGAAGAAGTGTTTGTTCTGCAACAATGAACATCTTACTTATAAATGTA
>WNGS01049563.1:10948-32870 GCA_020271785.1 Procambarus virginalis | reverse complement strand
TACTAACGAAAATTCGAGTTCCGATATAAATTTCATCAACAAAAATGCGACTCGACATCCGATGTGTCGTCGACATCCGATATTTGTTGGTACACGTTCGGGTCGGCCGAGCGCGTGGTTTCCGGTCACGCAGTCCGACCTGCCTCAGTTTACTACAGCTACCGCTTAGTGACGATCGCGCCTATAAGAAATTCCGCTTTGTGGTGATTTTTTGCATTTTGAACATTAAAGTAATTATTTTCTATCGCGCCATGAGTCCCAAGAAAGTCATGTGTAAGGCTCAACATATGAGATCCCATGTAAGAATGACCATAGAGCAGAAACAAGAGATCATTCGTAAATATGAAGACGGTGTGCGGGTCGGTGAACTGGCTAGGCAGTACAACAAATCTCAGTCAACGATATCCACCATACTGGTTAAGAAAAAGGATTATGGGTGCTAAAGTGATGCATCATTACAGACAAATGTTAATCGAATGGAAAACAAATGTCTCTTGACAAATTTGTAGTGAGACAAACAAGCACTGAACCACAACCAGGTTCTAGTGGTATTCAGGCAAAACGTAGGAGAGAGAGTACCCCAGAGAAAACATCACTGCCTGATGTGATAATGGAAGGGGACTCCCCTTCCAAACAGTAACAACTCTCCTCCTCCCCCTCATCACCATCTTCCATACGCCATCGAAATCCCTCCATAAAGGTAAGTGAAGTTTTGGTACTGTATTGTAGTTAAAAAAAAACATTGTATTCAGTATAAAATGTATTTTTATGTTAATATTTTGGAGGGTGGGGAACGGATTAATTCAAATCCCTTTATTTCTTATGGGAAAATTCGCTTCGACTTCCGATATTTCGACATACGATCCGTCTCTGGGAACGGATTAGCATCGTAAATCGAGGCCCCATTGTTATATATTATATATTATATATATATATATATAATATATATATATATAATAGATTATATAATTATTAAATATGATCGAAAAAGTAAGATGAATAATTCTTACACGAATTTTCTCATATTTCTTCGTTCTTTTTACTGTTCATGGTAATGAAAAATCAGTTCTCCAATATTCATTTTATTGCTAGTCTGACGCGACACTTGAACGCATTTCGTAATAACTTATTACATTTTCAAAGACTTTAGTTTACACACACACAATATAACCTGCAAACACTAAACAGATTCTTACTATGCTATAATTCAAACGGCTTTTCATTTAATATACCTACATTTGGGTGAGGTGATATGTACAACAGTTTTGGATGAGGTGAAAACAAACTTTCAACACAGGATAGAACACGAAAAATGGGGTAATATTTGGGTAAAGTTAAAGGGGAAGAATGGAAGTAACTGCAGAGGGCCTATGGCCCATATTTCTTGATGCTTCTATATTAGTGTGGAGTCTTGAAGTGGGTAGAATAGGTGGGTATTATTGGTTTTGATTGCTGGTGTTGACTTCTTGATGTGTGGCCTTGAGATGTCAAGCGCCTGCTGTCGCTGGATCTATCAATGAGTTCTGTGTTGTTTGCTAGATTCTCTAGTGATGGTTTGGTTGTGGGAAGAGAATATAGTTCCTTAACCCTCAAACCGCTAGGGGCCCAAATGGAATTCACACCCACAGGCGCAACAAAAAAAAAATCCAAAAAATTCTTTCGTCTTATAGAATTGTTTATTTTTGTTCCCTGATCACGGAAAAAATAACAAAAAAATCGTAGGTAGCATATTTTAGCCGCAGTAGGGTAGGGAAGTGTGGCAAAAAAGGGGCGTTGGCAGAGCCTTCGCCAGACGAGGTCTACTCCGCCCGAGCTGTCAGACGGCAGTTGCCACAAATATATTATTTCCTAATTATTTCAATGTCTCTGATTGATTTTTTCTTAGTTTTTTTGCAGTAATATTATTCCATACAGTGAATTGTGGTATATTTATATTATAAAATGTGTGAACCATCGCTGTACTCAAAATTATGGTGTGCATAAGTGATTCAATTATTATGTTCATAAAACAATAAACAAATAGTTTGCTGTTGTTACACTATATACACAGGTTATATATAAGTATCTGCATGTTTTGTTCACCATAACGAACTACTAAGTGGTCTTGTGAGTCAAAAAGCAACGAGGAGTGGCCGCCACACACCAGCGAGCCACTCACTGCCACGCCCTCCCTCAACACCACCTCACTCACCCTCATTTACCTCCCACAATACTGTTTTTGCATTTATTCACTATACACAGACGTTATATATACGTATTTACATGTTTTGTTCACCATAACTGTACATCTAAGCTTGTATGGTGAGTAAACGCACAAAGACGTAGCTACTCCACAGTCAGCTGATCGGCGGCCACCCTCAAGGCCACACACACTAATATTTCTCCTCCAACAATATTGGTTGTGGTGTTATTATGCTATATACACACATTATATATAAGTATCTACCTGTTTTATTCACCATACTTGTACAAATAAGCTGGTATGGTGCCCAAAGACCCTTTGTGGTCACAGGTAAACAACACGATAATTCCTGCAGACGACGCTCCTCTCACCAAAATGGCGGCTCCCAACCTACTCCTCTCGCTGTTATCTCACACTATACACACGTTATATGTAAGTATCTACATTTGTGTTCACCATAGCGAACCACTAAGCTGGTATGGTGAGTGCAGTCAATAAATGGTGGCCACACACAGTCAGAAGACAACGCCACAATCCTCCCTCCACAGCCGTACTCCTCCCTCCATCGAGCACAGCGCTAAATATCTCCACAATCAAGCTGTTATCAGAATCCTGGTCAGTTTTATCAAATTCAGGGGCTTCAGTAATACTATCACTGCTAAATAATAGCAGTATCACTTATATTTTGGCATTTGTAGGCGATGCTGTGGTCACAAGCTGAACAGCGGTGCTGTGAGCTCGTGCTGCGTGCGCCAGCCTTGGTGGCTGGTGCAATACTGACGTTCTCACTCTCAAGAATGTTGGGCTGGATTTTTTTTCTAGGTGGGATCTGGCAACTATCAGTCGTGGCTGTACTATAGCTGCCCCTATCCAGGCGGGGTGTTTAAATTATAGCGCTAGACACGAAATCATATAAATGATGTACGCGATTTCGGTTTTGTCATTGATATCATTATATATGATATGCGCGGTTTTAAGGGTTAATGGAGCCCTGTTGTTATGCATCATTAAATGCCTGGAAAGAGAGTGTGTTGTCTTGCCTAATACTGAGTTTTTTTTAGCTTACAGTCCCCAAGAGGCATTTGAAGGCATAGACGACGTTAGTCTCTTTTAGAGCGTTCTGCTCCATGTCTGGAGAGTTTCTCATGAGTAGGCTGGCCGATTTTTGGTTTTATAGTAAATCGTTAGTGTATCTTCTGATTTTTGTCTGTAAGGATAACATTTCTATTAACAATATCTTTCAGGACCTTTTCCTCCGTTTTATGAGCTGTGGAAAAGAAGTTCCTGTAAAATAGTCTAATAGGGGGTATAGGTGTTGTATAGTTGTCTCTTCAGAGGTTGCATGGCGTTTCACTTTCCTTCTTATGATGTCTTATGATGCAGACTGTTAAGCACCAACGTATATATTGGCAAAAATTCTATGACAATATTCTCTGAAAATGGTCATATTTATAAATTTCGGTCTTAAACTCGTAAATAAACTTCTATGATTATATAAACTCTAAAATATTTCATAAAACTGAACTCTGAAAATTTTGTATTTCCTCCTTATGAATGACCGAGTGATTTTTCCCCCAAAAATAAAAAAAATGAACGTAGAGTTTATTTACAGTAAGACGGGAGCGGACTTTGCCCCCTGAATTTTTCTATAAGATTTTCTTAAACTTTTTTTGAACTCTGAAATCATTTTCAATTTCTGTCATAAGAAACATTTAACTCCAAATCGGAAACTGGGAAATTTACCTGGAATCCCTGGCAGCGTAGAGGAGACCAAAACTGAACTAGTCTATGAGTGACTGGGGACTGAAACCCTGGCAGTCTATGAACGACTGACTCAAAAAAATTCTCCTGTTGTTTGGGTATGTTAATCACCTTGAGAGAGACGTTGTTGTCTTGCCTATGTACTGAGATCTTTGTATACAAATCTGCTTATGCATATGGAAATGTCAAGACCCACGAGCATAGAAACCCCACTTCGGCTAATCATCAGCCAGATTCCCACGCCCACACACAGGCTGGCTAAACGACTCAACAGTCTGCTGACTCCTTATGTGTCTTTGCTTTTAGCCAGGGAGCAGGTCGGCCGAGCGGACAGCACACTGGACTTGTGATCCTGTGGTCCGGGTTCGATCCCCAGCGCCGGCGAGAAACAATGGGCAGTTTCTTTCACCCTATGCCCCTGTTACCTAGCAATAAAATAGGTACCTGGGTGTTAGTCAGCTGTCACGGGCTGTTTCCTGGGGGTGGAGGCCTGGTCGAGAACCGGGCCGCGGGGACACTAAAAAGCCCGAAATCATCTCAAGATAACCTCAAGATAACCTCAAGCCTGAAGTCTCTATAGGAATTTGTTGACTTACTGTGGGGATCACGAGGCACAGGGATAAGAACCTCGTGGAGAAGATGTGGAGTTGCTGTTTACCTACGTGCCTGTAGACAAAACAATCAAGATGGACAGAATGTATTGTGATCCGGCTTCTACCCCCTCTAGACATACCAGAGAGCATACTGAGGAAGTTACTCGAAGCCTACACTAAAGAGGCTCCTTTCCTGAATCCCAATGGCACATATATAAACAAGTAGATGGGGATGCCATGGGTTCTCCCCTAGGTGTCCTGTTTTTAAACGCCTTCGTGGGTACCATAGAGCAGAGGGTTTTAGCTGACATGGACTTGAAACCTGCCATATACTGCTGATATGTTGACGACATATTAATGCAGGTACCTGATGTCAGACGTTTGCAGCAGTTGAAGGAGGCATTCGAGCAAAATTCGGTGTTAAGTTTCACTTACGAGATGGAGAGTGATGGGAAGCTGCCCATTCTAGATGTAATAGTCGCAGAAAGAAATGGTGGCTTCCACTCTGCAGTCTACACTAAGGAAACGAACATAGGAATGTGTCTTAATGCCAATAGGGACTGTCCAGACAGGTACAAGCGAAGTGTTGTCAACGCTTACGTCGATTGAGCTCTAACTTACAGCTCTGGTTGGAAGCATGTCGACGAAGAACTCTGCTTCGACGAAGTAAGGCAGGTCCTAGTCAACAATGGCTTCACTAAGGGTTATGTTGAAGACGTCATTGAAAGAAAGGTGACACGCCATGCAACCTCTGAATAAATCAACAAACACGACAATTGTACCTCCTATTAGACTGTTTTCCAAGAACTGCTTTTCGACGGCTAATAAAAACGGAGGAGAGTGTCCTGAAACATATTAGTAATAGGAACGTTATCCACACAGACACAAACCAGAGGATACAATTAACATTTTATAATAAAAACAAGAAGATAGCCAACCTACTTATGAAGAACTCTCCAGATACCAAACAGAATGCCTTGAAAGAAACCGACGTCATCTATGCCTTCACATGCCCACTTGGGGATGGTCAGCCCCAAAGATCTCAGTATATAGGCAAGACAACAACATCTCTCTCTAGGCAATTAACAATGCACAAACAACAGGGCTCCATCAAGGAGCATATAATCTCATACAACTAGACCATCACAAGAGAAATTGTAAAAAGCAACACAGAAATTATCAGTAGATACAACGACAATAGGAGACTCAACATCAGCGAGGCGATGCACATCAAAAAGTCAAAACCAGCAACCAACAGCCCATTAACACATAATTACATTCTATCCACTTCAAGACCCCAAACCAACACAGAAACCGTTGACGCAAGAACATAAAACATGCAGTACCGTTAATACCCCATATGCTATTCATCTGCTAATTCATCTCAATCGTGTTCACCTCATGCCTCACTCTCCACCTCATGTGTATTTCGCTTGGGGTGTATCACCTCACCCCAAACGAATATAAGCGTTGACATTGCATGTAAAACTTGTCACTGAAAATGTAAGGAATGACTTGCACAACGCTTCCTTAGGCGTCAGACAGTAAATAAAGTGTGAAAAAGGAACTTTGGAGCGTTCATTTTTCAACTTCCCTCGACAGTGAAGAAAAACATAAGTATATTGAGAAGATTCGGGTTAGAATCATTAATCTTACCCTTTCGGTTATATTCAACAACATATGTTTACAAGAAAGACTGCTACCAAAATAAACTAAGGTTGAACTAGAGGGGTAAGGTAGGTTACAGGGAATTTATTAGGTAGTGTTTAGTTATATTTTTAAACTGGTTGAGAGAGGTACAGTCTTTAACATGGTTGGGGAGGTCATTCCACATTCTGGGTCCCTTGATTTGTAGAGCATTTCTAGTTTGATTAAGCCATACTCTTGGAATATCAAAACTGTATTTATTTCTGGTGTGGTGCTCATGGGTTCTGTTACAACCAGCAATGAAGCTTTTGAGTTCAGGATTGGCATTACAGTTCAGCGTTTTATATATGTATGGTACACATGAGAGAATGTACAGTGACTTAATATCTAACATATTCAGAGATTTGACTAGGGGTACCAAGTGATGTCTGGGGCCAGAGTTGGATATTGTCCTAATACAGTACCAGCTTTGTGTTGAGTAATTAGAGGACGTAAATGATTTTGGGTAGTAGAACCCCAAGCACAAATACCATAGTTGAGATATGGATAGATGAGGGAGTAATAGAGAGTCACCAGGGCAGGTCGGGGTACATAATATCTGATCTTAGAGAGAATGCCAACAGTTTTTAAACTTTTTTTGATATGTTTAGAATGTGTCCCTGGAAGTTCATCTTGTGGTCAATGAGAACGCCAAGGAACTTACCATCTAATTTGTTACAAATTTGGGTATTGTTAATTTTATTTTATTTTTTGTGCTGCTTTTTCAGTCATGTTCCCCCTTTTTTTTTTATCTTTATTTGTATTTGTTCTCAACACATTTTATTCTTTATGCTCTATTAATATTAAGTTCTAGATATTAATGTTCTTCCTGCCCGAAACGCATTGCGTAATAGTGCCTTTAGGCATTGTATGTACTAGCTCTACCTATAATTCGATCCATTAATGTAACCTCACTTGTATGTATATACCTTACCTGAATATATATATATATAATTATATATATATATATATATATATATATATATATATATATATATATATATATATATATATATATATATATTATGACATATATATGACTTATCTTTGCCCATCTGGGCTCTCTTTCCTCTCTGTCTCTTTCGTTACTAGATACTTTCTTCCTCATCAGGCTTCTTGCTGTTTTCTTTTACTTTATTATTTAACCTTTCTATTTTTATAACTTTTTCATGTTTATACTCGTTTTCCTTTTTTGTTTTCTTGCTTTTTCCCCTACCCTAAATTCTAATCTTACCTTTACTTTACCTATTCTGTTTATTCTTGCCATTTCTCTTTTCTTATCTTTTTCCCTTAGTCTTTAATTTCATCTTATTGCTACCTTTTATCTACTTTGTTATCTTATTCTTACCGTTTATCTTATTCTTATTACTTCCATTCCTCTGATTCTTATCTTCATCTTTCTCTTTCATTCATTCCACCTTTCACCTCACTCTGTTTTCTCGTACAGTGGTACCTCAGTTTAAGAGTTTAATTCGTTCCTGGAGACAGCTCTTATTCCGAAAAACTCGTATTCTGAAGCTAATTTCCCCATAAGAAATAATGGGAAATGAATTAATCCGTTCCTGACTACCCCAAAAACCCCATATCAAACTAAATTTTTGTACCTAATTCATCTAAATAAACCTACAAAACTATGTTCAAGTTATTACTTACCTTGCTGTTGAATGCTGTAGGCGTATGAAGATGGTGAGGAGGGGGGAGGAGGAGAGGAGTTACTGTTTGGAAGGGGAGTCCCTTTCCATTATCACATCAGGCAGTGAGGACTTCACTGGTATGCACACACTGGCACATTTTGCCTGCATACCACTAGGACTTGCTTGTCTTACTAAGAATTTCTCTAAAGACACTTGTTTTTCCCTACATTTTAACACTTGTCTGTAGTAAGACATCACATTATCATTTAAAAGGTCAATGCAACGGCCTGCTACAGCTTTATCTGGGTGAGTTTTTTCAACAAAACTTTGCAGTTCTTCCCATACTTCACACATTTTCTTAATCAAGGAGGGACATCCTCTACTGCCTCTACTCACAGCTATTTTCTTAGGTTGAACCTTATCAATGGCTTTCTTGAGACCCATGGTGAGATATATAATAACAAACTGTATAGTCAAATGACCAAAAATCCAACAAAACACTGAAAATCCAGGTGAAGAATTGATGTGGGATAGTCACTGGGCACGAGACAATGGTAAACTGAGGGGCGGAGGGGCGACGATCGCCGATCGACCACGCGCTTGGTCGGCCTGTACGCGTATCAACAAACTCGCGTCCCGAGGTAACCCTCGCGTTCCGAGACATAATTTTCGAGGAAATCCTGCTCGTCTTCCGAAAAACTCGCATACAGGGACACTCGCATTCCGAGGTACCACTGTATTCTTTATCTCTTCCGCTTTCTTTCGATTACTTGACTTGATATTAGTCCGGAATGAACCGAAACGTTGTTGTTTCTTAATTTTCTGACCTGTGGTTTGGTCATCATATTTCAGCTATGTTATTGTGACTCGTCGTTTGCATGCATTTTGTATTACTGAATTCGCCGAAATGACATTCTATTACATCACAAATGAGACAGAAAGACCTTACGCAACCTAACCAGTCCAAACAATGCCACACACTATGCTAGAACTAATATTGTACCTAATTGGGCTACACTAGGCCTAAGACTGTTTAAGTCGGGTTTTACTTTTGTCAACCAATTAATTGGACCAAATTTTTGCTTTTTTTAGGGCTAACAGCACATTTTGGTACATTTAAGCAAATAGTGATTATAAGTATTATTATTTTAGGAGAATGGGTTATCAAATGTAAGAAAAATTTTCACAAGTGGATATGTGTTAAAAATATAAAGTAAATAACTAAATAATAAATTTCAGTTGGATAAATTTAGATTTGAAACAAATATTGGGGAACACTGACCAGGAAATATTGGTGAACACTGACCAGGAAATATTGGGGAACACTAACCAGGAAATATTGGGGAACACTAACCAGGAAATATTGGGGAACACTAACCAGGAAATATTGGTGAACACTGACCAGGAAATATTGGGGAACACTGACCAGGAAATATTGGGGAACACTGACCAGGAAATATTGGGGAACACTGACCAGGAATATTGGGGAACACTTACCAGGAAATATTGGGGAACACTAACCAGGAATATTGGGGAACACTGACCAGGAATATTGGGGAACACTGGCCAGGAACTTTGGACTAATTATTATGGAACAAGTTACCATGTAATGTCAGATAGAGTAAAACCCTCGATAGTTTCAAGGTTCTGTTAGACAAATATATGAGTGGGAGTTGTTGGAAATAAATACGACCTGCCTAACATATCAAGCCCAGGACGTATCAGTTGTAAAACAACTAGGCAGACTACTCCGCTACAAATGTATTAATCAGAAGGGATTGTCTGGTACAATTTCCCATTATACTCACGTGAATCCTTTCTTGTGCAGCTCAAGGCCAACAGCGCCGGTACCTGTGGAATATATTCCACTCTGTAGTAAATTAATCATTAATGAAATAATTGGTCATTGAAGTAAGAGACAAGAATATTGTTATAAAGTAAGAGACAAGAATATTATTACGAAGTAAGAGACAAGAATATTATTATGAAGTAAGAGACAAGAATATTATTATGAAGTAAGAGACAAGAATATTATTATGAAGAGACAAGAATATTATTATGAAGTAAGAGACAAGAATATTATTATGAAGTAAGAGACAAGAATATTATTATGAAGTAAGAGACAAGAATATTATTATGAAGTAAGAGACAAGAATATTATTACGAAGTAAGAGACAAGAATATTATTATGAAGAGACAAGAATATTATTATGAAGTAAGAGACAAGAATATTATTATGAAGTAAGAGACAAGAATATTATTATGAAGTAAGAGACAAGAATATTATTATGAAGAGACAAGAATATTATTATGAAGTAAGAGACAAGAATATTATTATAAAGTAAGAGACAAGAATATTATTATGAAGTAAGAGACAAGAATATTATTATGAAGTAAGAGACAAGAATATTATTATGAAGTAAGAGACAAGAATATTATTATGAAGTAAGAGACAAGAATATTATTATGAAGTAAGAGACAAGAATATTATTATAAAGTAAGAGACAAGAATATTATTATGAAGTAAGAGACAAGAATATTATTATGAAGTAAGAGACAAGAATATTATTATAAAGTAAGAGACAAGAATATTATTATGAAGTAAGAGACAAGAATATTATTATGAAGTAAGAGACAAGAATATTATTATAAAGTAAGAGACAAGAATATTATTATGAAGTAAGAGACAAGAAATATTATGAATAAGAGACAAGAATATTATTATGAAATATGACAAGAATAATAACTGCGCTTGTTATTATAGTGTTTTAAAACTATTACCAATTATATAAGTAGTGTTTACTTCATTATGCACGTTTAGTATTTTATAACAACACGAATTTTTACTGAGAATACCCTTATTGGTATTTAATATTAAGGTGTTTTATTGGGTAATAAAAGTGCAAATATCACCTAAATCTTTGCTCTCTATAAATAGCAGTATAAGTAGTCACTTACATGATTTGAAATGAAAGAACAAAAATAGTTTTAAAGTGTGTGATGCGCTTATAATAGCCGCATATATGTCATTTATTTTGGGTAAATTACCATTTAGTTTCTTATATTTAGTTTCCAAACCAAATCTAGTGCACGTTTATATAATCACCATATAATATATTTCCTAATCAAAATTTTTGTTTATACCTACACTGAACTGTGTTACTTCAGGAAAGATATAAACCAACTACTGTATATTATATAATGACAAGCTATTCAATACACTTATTAAATTAAAAGCACACGAAGTTTGCAAGAGGAATTTTTATATTCTTAAAAATCGCAATCTTGAAAACTATTGGTTTTTTAATAGTTTGGAAATATATAGTGAAGAAAAGGAAATATTGTCTGAATATATAATTGGATTAGGCTACTATCTAGGAGGCCTAGAAACTTGCAATATCAAGTGTTTAAATGTAGATACCAAATACATCAGTAATAAGATAATCTAGTAGTACAGTTAGATTGTTTGGATGTAGCAATGCATAGGGAAAATAGAACTGTTACATCACAGAGATAATAACAAATACATAACAGAAAAATAATATATTTGAAATGACAAATGAAATCACGCATTGTATTTAAAAAAGACAAATTCATAGTGACAAAACTGGAGTTTTTGTAAATGTTTCGGTTGAATATTGGCTTGTGGACCATTTAAGCTTTACACACGCTTGATAATAATGTGACCCTAGCATGCTGAAGTGATTTGATGAAATATCTGTGCCCAATAAATGCCAGGAGTGTTGTTGGATGCAAGTAGGTCTCACAACTTCCCAACACCCTTAGACAATCGCAGGCTAAGTGGATACAGCACTGGACGGCCAGGGGTATGAAGACTATGGCTAACTGGGTTCGAAGCCTTCAGAGGTCAAGAGTATACTGTATATGTGAGGAAATATATATAAATATTTACTATATAAGGAAACTCGAGTATCATTTCTGTGGCAAGACTTGAATGGACCCCATGTTATATATATCAGAAAACTCATCCTCGTGAAGGGTTTGAACCCAGATAGTTAGGCGCTCCATACTCCTTCATATACCTTGTACCTTACACCACTAAGTCTTGTCGCACAAATGATACTCGTCTTTCCTCACATCGTGAATTGATTTGATGAAAATTAACTGTGGCCGCTGAGTGCTGTTGGCAATTGGGGTTTAAAGTCTAAAAAATTTCAATTGTTTTAACAGTACGTGTGTAGAAGTGGGTAAGGTACTTGATATGTGAAGATATACTGAGACAACTGTCGATTTTTGTATCATCGGCAAATTTGTAAATATTGCTGCTCAAACCTGACTCTAAATCATTTATATATGTTATGAATAACAGAGGTCCCAGGACAGAGCCTTGATGCACTCCACTTACAACATTTTCCCACTCTGGCTGTTGCAGTACTTCAGAATGTGGCACGAAGTAAAGGAATGTGTACTACCAAAATAAATTTAGTCAACAAACTTACTAATACACAAGGATATAAGTTACGTTACGTTAATTAAGAGTGTCACATCAACAGCTAACAACACCTTCTTGCAGCAGGACTTCGTTCCCACCACTCTGACAGGTGATAATTGACACCACGGTCTCGACCCTCTAGATATGGCATGAACAATAGCGAACAAACTTCCATACATCCTCCAACCATGCATACACCATCCATGCATACACCAACCGTGCATACATAGCCATACATAAACCAACCATACATACACCAACCATGCATACACCAACCCTGTATACTCCAACCATACATACACCAACCATGCATACACTGACGATGTTGCTGGCCTCAGGTGACAGCCGCCTGTGGCTACTCAGGTGGTGAATTATGCAGATTTCGATGACTGGTTATCTTTTCCTTGAAGAGAGGGAGCTCGACCTTAAATATCCAAGACAAAGCCGAATAAAGCTCTCACCTCAAGCTGATCACCCACGGTGAAGTCCGTTCACACTCCATGTTAACACTTTGCATTCCACGTCAAAGGAGAAACATTGATTGCCTCATGGGAGCCGGTCTATCACTCCGACACAACCGTCCAAAGCTCTGGTTTTTGCACAGCCACACTAATCACAGTCTGTTACGGCATCAACACAGTTGCTGGAGTGAGGAGTGGCGATTTCGGCGCCATCAATGGACCTGCACTCCAATTCCAAGGCATTACATGAGTCGAAGACAACGCCATCTGTTGGCAGAGGTGTGGAATCTGTGAAAGGCTCCTGTTTCCTATCTCAGTCAGGAGGTGAGATCGATGATGATGACCTCTGGTGATTGACGTAACAATAGCAACGCCATCTAGATTGTGCATTCGATTACTATTTCAGTTCCCTCGAGAAAGGTTGGCATCCAAAGTTCTCTTTGTATATTTTCTGTCTGGCTAATGACTTTTATGTCCACAGAGGTGTCGTGGAGAGTTTATTGCGCTATGGAACTCAGTTCACCTTGGGCAGTCCCGAATTCCTGACTTGGTCCTGGGAGAGGACAAGTGGCCGCCGTCGTTAGTAAACAGTGTGATAGCTGTTGTACTTACGCAATGTTGTGTGGACCGATGTACCTGGGATATGATCAAGTGGAGTTACTGGACGACAGTAATGGTGGTCTGCTGAGAAGTGCTGCTAGTGTGTTGCTAGAGACTTCTGCCAGGGTGTTAGAGACCCCTGGAAGTGATTATTTGTGACCCCTGTCAGCAAGTTGCTGAAACCCTCTGCCAGTGAGTTTCTGGAGAGCAGATGTGGGGTATTGGGACATCGTGACGATACAGTGTGGGGACTGACCCATGTTGAGGAAGGTGAACTCACCGGTGATTACCACTGAACGTGGACGACGTATACTTGAAGATAGTTGACTCACCGGGATTTGAAGAGCACTGCAGATATATTGAGTGTCCTGGGTGAAAGCGACACTGTGGATATAAATATAGTTATACTGACATAGATAAAATATTGGTGAAGGTGTAATTGCATCTTGTTTACACCCCCCCCCCTTCATTCCTTGCACTATTACTTGCTACCGCCAATTCTTGAGAACTTACCATTGACTTGGGGGGTGGGATCATAGAAGAGGCTATAAGGCACATTAAACAGAAAGAACCCGGTTACTGGCTCAAGCTGGCCATAACACAGTCGCGTGCACGTGGGTAGGGTTACACCCACTGGGTACTGTTACGAACCCGAGTCCATCGTCGGAGCACGGAGCAGTGATGACAACGCCATCTGTGAGTCCGCTCCCAAAACCCCCCACAACATGGACAACGCCATCTAGTGATGACGGGATATGACGGCAATAGGCGCTGGATTCCTGTCCTAGTCGGCTCGTGAAGTAGCTGCTGCTGACCTCTGGTGAGGTGGCGCTTAGACAGTGAACGCCATCTATGGAGCTAAAAGCTGTACGTTTGTGTCATAGCCAGAAAGTGATGTTTCCTAGTAGTTCCCATGTAGTGTCCCAGTACGGATGACGTGTCTGCTTTCACAGGGCCAACCTAGGACGGCTGTGATGTACGATGAATCAGTCTACCCAAGGCAGCCAAGGTCTCTTCACCAGTCTGCTTTGTAGAAGCAGTGAGCCGCCACTAGACGAGCACCGCTGAGTGTTCAATTGTCTGCCTGAGGAGTGGCAGTGACGGGATTCGCCGTACCCAGGGCTGGCTGGTGGAATAGACAACCAACTGCGGTGCCGACCGAGGAGGGTAACCAGCGAGTTACACGAGGCTCCTGCCTAGGGCTCGCAACCCTAGTATTCGTCGGTAAGTGGCCTTACAGCGAGGCTGATTGGTACCTGCCAGCTACAAGCTGAACTGTGGTTGTGGGCCTTCACGACGGGGCACCCAGTGGAATTGTGATTTGGCTGGCCTGTGGCCAGGGTAGATTCATCGAGGTTTCCTGGTACTTACAGAGGGTAGTGCCACGGAACAGGCAAGACTGCACGGAGTGAGCGTCGCCAAGTGTTCAGCGTCTTCAGAGGGAGACGAAGATATACATTGTGTAGTAATAGTTTCCGTTTGTGACTTTTAATTTCTATATGGTGGGAAAAGATATATATATATATATATATATATATATATATATATATATATATATATATATATATATATTTATTATATATATATATATATATATATATATATATATATATATATATATATATATATATATATATATTATATATATATATTATATATATATATATATATATATATATATATATATATTATATATATATATTTATTATATATATATATTATTATATATATATATTATTATATATATATATTATAATATATAATATATATATTATATATATATATATATATATATATATATATATATATATATATATATATATATATATATATATATTATATATATATATATATATATATATATATATATATATATATATATATATATATATATATATATATATAATATATATATATATATATATTATATATATATGGTCGTGTCCCATTAGGGCCATAACAGGTACCCACGCGTTCTGGTTGACGAACACGTGGACCCATGCTTGTCTGTTCTGGACGAGATTACCTTACTTGTCACTTGACCTTGATAATGTGACCTCGTGTGGAATATTTTCCACCAACTTTATAGCATAACGTGTCTAACATGGTCTATGAAAGCACATGGGCCAGGCATAGCTATTTATTGAACCAGCCAAGCTCTCTCGAGACAATCAAGTGAGCATATTATGACTATTTTATGGACTCCATCCCAGAGAGTCATCTCTATCATAAATGAATCCATATCAAGATAGGCAAATATATCTTACAGCTATAAGCATATCATTGCAATATGCCAAAATAAATGCATATACTCAATAAATAATTACACACAGAAATCACACTAACGTGATGCATCAAATGAACAAATCCACAAGGGCCGTGACAAGGATTCGAACATGCGTCCAGGAGCATCACAGACACTGACTTAATCGACTGAGCTACAACAGGGTTAAAAGAGTTGAAACCGAAGTTCTACTGAACTTACTGGATCCCGCAGCCTCTCCGAGGCACAAACCAGGGTTTTACACAACTCCCTCCTGCACTCGAGCTATGTGAATAGGCCGTAATCAAAATAATTGTTTAGACAAATATGTTTTGTTAACATTTGTATAAATAGATCATTAAAAGAGGCAGGGCAATGATTCCCGTCTTGGGGTGGATCGCAGTCTGTGTCCAGACGCTGTTACGACAGATGTAAACATACTCCTCTACCAGGAAGACACTCCACGATGGGGCGCATCCGATCCCACGATCGTCGCCGCTCCTAAATCAACGACAACACTCCACGATGTTCAAGCTGCTTAATTGCCACCGTTTAACAACCATGAACCTGATTGATGGTGTCAACTGCACAATGTGTACTAAAAGCAATGCACACTGTTTAATGTGAAATAAGGGTGTGTCTTGCCATGAACCAGTGAGAGGATTGTGTGGATACACTAACACCACAGCTGCGACACCACACACCCTGCCACACTATGTACACAAAACTCTGCCACCACACAAGGACCAGATCGGTGGTGTTAACTGTATATAAATGAGTATAAACATTAAGACACTATATTTTAATGAAACAAGTGTGTGTCTTCCCATAAACTGTGAGTGGATTGTGATCAACACCGGACTACCCCAGCCAAAAGCCGTCAGAGTCTAGGCAACACCATTCCAACATCAGTAGTGAACAACACTACCAGTTCTGGTCCTACAAGAGGGCTAAAATCTTAGTACCATAAGATACGAGCTCCGTACCTGCATCTTACTAAAATAAGAGAGGTTGGTGGTGTTGTATTAATAGTAATTGGATCAATTCTTTGTGCCACTAACCCCATTATATCGTAGGTGCGGATATCACCACGAGCTTACAAGCTCACCTCATCAAGTGAGTTACTTGAAATTAAATTAAAACCATATTAACTAAGTTAATCAGTGTTTGGCAAATATTTGATATTTTGCAATTGCTTAAAGACAAATTCAAATATACATGTGCAATAGATAATATCATACCATTACATAATCTTGTCAGTGTTTATAATAATTCAAGTGGCAAGATGCCAGATCAAAAGGATAGGCAAGAATAATTTGTGACCATATCGGTGCTAGTTGCATTATACATACTAATTTTTACCAAGTGGTGAGATTTTCCATTCAACAAGTAAATGAAAGCAGCCCCATTTCTGTTGGATCACTCTGAAAACTTAGTCGGTTAAGGAACACAGAATAGATACAGTCCATTACCCCAAGATAAAACACAGTTTCCCAGTAGCTAGTTAGTTCCTTATTGTAGGGAGTTAAACGTTAAAAGAAATCCTTCACCTCATACGAAGATCACCTCAATACGTCCCACACACACACAGCTCTTGGGACAAACATCACAGCAATTGTCACTAATGATGCATCACTGGCAATCACTTGCTCCAAGACTTCCCATGTACATGACACCGATTCTTGCTATAGTAATTACATGTTACTAGCATATATCGGTACACCACCCACTCCAGCTGTGTGAGGTCCGCCTCACACTGGTTTCCTCCATAAAAAAACACGTGGCTCCAAAAGATCTAACACACACATATACTGTCCGTAACGACCACCAGTGGTCGAACACGTGTCCGTGACCGTAGTTGCAGAAATTATTTTAAATGATAAATCCAATTGCACTGCAATTACAAGTGATTTAGTTATGGCATTTTGTGTGTTGCAGGATACTAATACTACATACCTAGGTGATTATGAACCGCCCTGGAGCTCTGTGGGCAGCGTACGCTTCCCCTTGAAGGCTGCGGTCCGAATGCCGCCCTGTGGCACTTCACATTGTCACCAAGATTCCGTGACATCACTTGTTGACCAATGACATTGCTAGTCCTTCGTGTCTTTGTCTATAAACATACCTGATTGGCTTGTGCACCTGGTCCCACTGCTGATGTCGTTATTAGTTCTATACATTGGCGCTAGGAGGTGTTGTACCCAGGTTATTGTCTTAACATAAGTTAGTATCTCGCTCTCACATGTGCTGGCAGCGGAAGAAGTTTATAGTGTGTCAAGGAGGTTAATGGTGTGACAATTGATTCTGGGCAGTGAGTGGTTGGCTCCCTGGTCAGGGTAGGCCAGTTGGCTGCTCAGAACCCTCATATCGTGCTATCGATATATCGAGGTATCGTTCTCTCTCTCGTTCTCTCGTTCTCTCTCTCGTTCTCTCGTTCTCTCTCTCGTTCTCTCTCTCTCTCTCTCTCTCTCTCTCGTTCTCTCTCTCTCTCTCTCTCTCTCTCTCTCTCTCTCTCTCTCTCTCTCTCTCTCTCTCTCTCTCTCTCTCTCTCTCTCCATATATTTTCAAACATTTCCTTCATGTCATAAACGTTGGAAATGTCAAATCATTCGAATCTAAAACACCAACATATTTGGTATTTAAAAATATAATTTACTGTATAAAATAGTATTTGTATTTGTATAAACATCTATATAAATGAATATTGAAACAAAAACGAATGACATAAAGACAAATAAAGCATAAACCAAAAAATAGAACGAAGCCACTATTTGATCATTGATATTATTGGAAAAATTTACTGTCATTCATTCATATGATAACGTCATTACTATTATCAACACAAAACATCTTGGCGAACGTTGCCTGGTAAGCTAAAAATAATGTTCAATATTAGTAAACATGACGTATTGTGGAACAAAATGTTTACTACATAAATATTATTCAAATAATTACATATTTTCCAATATCATTCTTAGCATATTTTGTCCACATTCCATAGATTGTAAATAGTAATGCATAGCGATTCACCCAGTCAGTAGGGTTACTAACACATTTATATATACAAAGTACAGAGGAATGTTTGAACGAGATTGAACATTACCTGGACCTAGTCTCTAGGATACAGGGATTTCATTGGATCTCAGCCATAGCTACGACCCCATAACCTATTTTTGATAAATTAAGAAAATTTAAGATTAATTATTTTAGCATTTAGGTAATTGATCTTTATTGAAGCAATATTGTACTGTACCTGCGGCAATGTCAATCACTCGGACGTGTTGACGGCGGTCCTCTGGGACCATCTGAGCCACGTAGTCAGCAGCGATCAAGGGCCCTCTATAATTCGCATAGACCATAATCTGGCCAAGAGAAGAATATCACCTTTCAGGGATGCTTCGTAGTTACTATTATACCTATAAATAATTAACCAAAAATATCTTGTATAATAAGTAAAAACACGAAACATCTCAATATCCTCAGAATATCCTCAGAGAAATATCCTCTGGAAATATCCTCAGAGCAATATTTATTACTCTGAGGTTATGGCTATATTTTTATAAATGTTGTCACAAGACATTATAATATTAATGCATATAGGGAATTTACTAGCAATGCTATTGCTTTGATGTGTTCAACTGTTCCTAGTGTTTACAGATTATTAACACCTGACATCTCGTTGTTTATTAGGAAGAACTCTTGTAAACATTTACCTGTTCTGTATTTATTTGTATTGGTTTATATTCTATCCCTTGTGGATGCACTTTAAGTTTATACTCATTCGATGTTCAAATGTTCAGTTATCATAAGAGTAATATTAAGGTTTAATATCTCGCCTACACATTGGAGTTCATTGAGATGGTTGGACGGAGCTAATGTTGGATCAGTATTTAAAGTTATGAAGACAGGTAGGGGGGGGGGGGGAGGGTTAAACTACAGGCGTGTCCCATATATGCTTTACATGCAAGATGATATCAAATACCGTAACTAAGAGATTAGCAAAACATCTAATGAAAAAGAGCCTATATAGTAGCACATTTATGTGGATATCTTGTCACCTGAATTATATATATTATGTAAGTTGTTGCGGGTGTTTGCTCTCCCCCCCCCTCTCTACTGCTGGGTACCACTGATCACCACGGGAAAGGGGGGGGGGGTGGCACTTTAATACACTATGGGTAGAATCCCCTTTCTGGTACCACGCCTTGCGCCCACAGCAAGTGAAGTAAACTCGAGTCTCCTCGGCTTTCTTCAAGTGTGTCGCTTGAGAGGGAAACTCGGATCCCTCGAGCGAGTTTGCCCAACATAATTCACTCCCACATAAGATATAGCCAACAAGGTCGCCAACTCAGCCCTCTGGTACACACGGCTCAGTAACACTTTACTCAGTGGTGGTATTATAAATTTCCCAGTATAGTATTTGTTGAAAGGGCATAGTGTGCAACAGCTCACTATAACCATAGAGAAAATGGAGAAGAGAGAAAGCAAACACGCTAGTAAAATCATGGAGGTTTACTGAATAATATCTACATAGACCAACAGGTGAAAAACTTCCGCTGTTCCTGTAAAATGGCAACATTTCTGGCAAATCACCTTTGGCAACGCTCCCTTCTGTCACCGCCAAAACTGTCCGTGATTGTGACTTTAACACTTATTCACCTTCTATCACATATACGTAAGTAGACCTAGCCAATACTTCACAGAATGTAACGTACAGATTATATATCTCCAAATATATGATCACTGATAATTCATACTAAAAACTTATATATATATATATATATATATATATATATATATATATATATATATATATATATATATATATATATATATATATAAGTTTCTATATATATATATATATTTATTATATTTTATATATGATATATATATATATGATATATATATATATGATATATATGATATTATATATGATATATATATATATATATATATATATATATATATATATATATATATATATATATATATATATATATATATATATATATCACTAAGAACTCTTTGACCCGGCCAGGATTCGAACCCATGCCGTCCAGGATCACCCCTAACGTACACAGTACGTGACCACCGCACCAATGATCGTCTATAAGGATTGGTCAGTCTTGGTGCTTATTAACTAAGCTCCCAGACTGATCAACCCCCGACATGGGTTCGAATCCTGGCCGGGTCAAAGAGTCTTAGTGATATATGGCTTGCGCGTTCATGCAGCTTTCTCACACATGTTGAACTCGGTGCGGCCCGTGCATGCGCCAGAATTTGATGAAAAACTGTACCCAAATGGATCCACGAGTGTCGTCGGGGTTGATCAGGCAGGGAGCTTAGTTAATAAGCACCAAGACTGACCAATCCTTATAGACGATCATTGGTGCGGTGGTCACGGTACTGTGTACGTTTAGGGGTGATCCTGGACGGCATGGGTTCGAATCCTGGCCGGGTCAAAGAGTTCTTAGTGATATATAGCTTGCGCGTTCATGCAGCTTTCTCACATTATATATATATATATATATATATATATAATATATATATATATATATATATATATATATATATATATATATTAGCCAGAACGTCGTACTCGGCCTACTATGCAAGGCCCAATTTGCCTAATAAGCCAAGTTTTCCTGAATTTATATATTTTTCTAATTTTTTTCTTATGAAATGATAAATCTGCCCATTTCATTATGTATAAGTTAATTTGTTTAAATTTTAGTTAAAACTAACGTAGGTATATGACCGAACCTAACCAACCCTACCTAACCTAACCTAACCTATCTAAACCTAACCTAACTAAACACAATTACGTCAGTAATTTATGTTCTTAATATAATATAATAATATTAATTCAAATAAACTGATTGGAAATAATTTATTAAAGAGAAAGAAAATCACTCGGCCTATTAGGCAAATCGGGCCTTGCATAGTAGGCCGAGAAGTGCGTTCTGGCTACTAGGTACGACATATATATTATATATATAATATATATATATATATATATATATATATATATATATATATGCAATTGACGATCATTAAACACTGATCATTGTATTCGGAAAAACCACAAAGAAATGGAGAAGAGAGGTGAACGTTTCGGCTTATTAAGGACGTTGTCAACACCAGACTCAGCCTGGTGTTGGCAACGGCCTAAATAAGCTGAAACGTTCACCTCTCTTCTCCATTTCTTTGTGGTTTTTCTGCATATATATATATATATATATATATATATATATATATATATATATATATATATATATATATATATATA
>WNGS01049560.1:0-15324 GCA_020271785.1 Procambarus virginalis | reverse complement strand
CCAGTTGATCGGAGTAAGTCCCTGATCATTTTTGGCTGCAAAGAAAGGAGATAACATCTAGGTCAGAAAGAGCTGTAGAAGAAGCAAAAGTAGTAGATAAAATTGTTGGCCTCGTGGAAGGTCTTACAACCATAGAGAATGTGTGCGACTACAGGAGAATAGGCAGATATGTAAAAGGGAAAGATCGACCTTTGAGGATCACCCTAAATGGTGCCAAACAGATGGAAGAAGTACTAAGGAATGCTAGAAATTACAAAGTGATGAGGATGGGAAAGTGTGGTCGTTAAGACGAGATCTTTCAAAAGAAGATAGAGAGAAGCTGAAACTGAACCTCGCCGAGGCAAAACGTTTAAATGAGAGCAGGAATGAAGAAGAAATCAATTCTTTTTTCTACAAAGTGATAGGGGTAGGCAGACCAGTAAAGTGGTACATAAAGGCAAACCAACAAAATCATTAGAGAAGGGGGGAGTGAAAAATAAGAAGAGGGGAACAAGTTCCTGAAGATTGCATACACCAACATAGATGGAGTAAGATCAAAGATACTGGAGTTAAGTGATATAATACAGCTGCAGACACCAGACATTGTTGCACTCACGGAGACAAAACTTGAAGATGTTATTTTAAATGAGGTCATATTCCCAAGGGGCTACTCAATTTGGAGACGGGACAGAAAAATTAGGAAAGGCGGTGGCGTTGCTGTGCTGGTGAAAGAACACCTAAAGGTGAACGAAATAATGACTGCCAATCCACAAGAAGTTGACATAATAGCACTAGAGATCTGCCATGAGGATGATAAACTAATGATCATAAATGCATATAGTCCACCGCTAAGCAGCACATGGTCAAAGGAGGAGCTAGATAGTAAACGAGAAGGTCTTATAACAATAATGAGAGAGATCATAGCGAGAGCGGATAACGATAGTTCACGACTGTTGATAGTCGGCGACTTCAACTTGAAATCCATAGACTGGAAGCATATGAAGCTAAAACAGAAGATTTTGGACCTGTAAATTGTAGACCTCATCCTGGAAACATTCTTGTATCAACATGTAAAACAAGCTATGAGGATGAGGAAAGGGGACGTGCCCTCCATGCTAGATTTGATATTTACCAGGAAGGAGGAAGAAATATTTGACATTCAGTACCTTCCTCCCTTGGGTAAAAGTGACCATGTCTTTTTGGGAATAAAGTATGCAATGCGTTATAATCTGGAAGAAAATATGAGGTCGATGCAATTGAAAAACCTGACTTTAGGAGAGGACATTACGGCAACCTTAGAAAAAAATTTAGTGAGTATAATTGAACAGACTTGTTGCTAGGCAAGGAAGTGAATGAGATGTATGTCAAGTTTTGTGAAATATATGATAAAGGCACAACAAAATTATACCAAAACAGAGAAGCAGAACTAGGAAACAGGATTGGTTCAACAGAAAGTGCGAGAGGGCCAGAGACGAAAAGACACAAAAATGGAATCAATACAAGAAGAGACCTAACCCCCCAATATACCAGCGATACAAAGATGCGAGAAACAACTACACGGCAGTGAGGAGAGAGGCAGAAAGAAATTTTGAAAAAGGGATTGCAGACAAATGTAAAACAGAACCAGGTCTATTCTATAAATTCATAAACAACAAATTGCAGGTAAAGGATAATATTCAGAGGTTGAAAATGGGAAATAGATTCACGGAAATGAAAAGGAAATGTGTGAAACATTAAACGAAAAGTTCCAAAGTGTGTTTGTACAAAATGAAATCTTCAGGGAACCAGATACAATAAGAATTCCAGAGAACAGCATAGAGCACATAGAAGTGTCTTGAGACGAAGTGGAAAAAATGCTCAAGGAGCTAAATAAGAACAAAGCAGTTGGTCCAGATGGAGTTTCACCATGGGTTCTGAGAGAATGTGCACCCAAGCTCAGCATTCCTCTTCAACTGATTTTTCAGGCATCCCTGTTTACAGGAGTTGTAGCTGATGTGTGGAAAAAGGCTAACATAGTTCCAATCTACAAGAGTGGAAGCAGGAAAGACCCCCTTAATTATAGACCTGTATCATTGACAAGTGTAATAGTCAAAATATTGGAAAAAATAATTTAATCTAAATGGGTAGAACACCTGGAGAGAAATGATATAATATCAGACAGACAGTATGGTTTTCGATCTGGAAGATCCTGTGTATCGAATCTACTCAGTTTCTATGATCGAGCAACAGAGATATTACAGGAAAGAGATGGTTGGGTTGACTGCATCTATCTGGACCTAAAAAAGGCTTTCGACAGAGTTCCACATAAGAGGTTGTTCTGGAAACTGGAAAATATTGGAGGAGTGACAGGTACACTTCTAACATGGATGAAAAATTTTCTGACTGATAGAAAAATGAGGGATGTGATCAGAGGCAATGTATCGGACTGGAGAAATGTCACAAGTGGAGTACCACAGGGTTCAGTTCTTGCACCAGTGATGTTTATTTTCTACACAAATGATCTACCAGTTGGTATACAGAATTATATGAAGATGTTTGCTGATGATGCTAATAGGAAGGATAAGAAACTTAAATGATTGTCATGCCCTTCAAGATGACCTGGACAAAATAAGTATATGGAGCACCACTTGGCAAATGGAATTTAATGTTAATAAATGCCATGTTATGGAATGTGGAATAGGAGAACACAGACCCCACACAACCTATATATTATGTGAGAAATCTTTAAAGAATTTTGATAAAGAAAGAGATCTAGGGGTGATTCTAGATAGAAAGCTATCACCTGAGGACCACAAAGAATATTGTGCGAGGAGCCTATGCCACGCTTTCTAACTTCAGAATTGCTTTTAAATACATGGATGGCGATATACTAAAGAAATTGTTCACGACTTTTGTTAGGCCAAAGCTAGAATATGCAGCGGTTGTGTGGTGCCCATATCTTAAGAAGCACATCAAAAAACTGGAAAAGGTGTGTGACGGTAAAGTAGTGGAGTATGGTGTTCTGCAGTCTTCCAATGGCAGATGTCAATGCCGGGCCACATATAAGTATCATCAACAAAAAAAAATAAAGAAGAATGACTGCTTGTCTGATAATCTGTGGTAAGGTAAGGGAAGAGACACAAAACACAATAATAAATAATGACATTTAATAAATCTAAAAAAACAAAGTAAAATAAAGACAATTCCTTGGCTGATCAAAGGGGAAGTCAACGAGTGGAAAAATAACATAAAAAAGAATGAATTTAAGTGAACAATGGGACATGGAGGACATACAATAATGAATAATAAAGAAATGGTGCTGGGAATATATGCGCTAGCTATAAGCCTCTATTTGATCACACGAGGTGAGCCAACTAGGTGTTCATAGCCTGAGAGCACTAGATATTCTGACTGGTAGGGCTGCCAGTTGATCCCGACGTTGCCTTGGCGAGGAATGTGATTGGCGTAGAACTGAAGTGGTGTGTTCTCGAACGGCCAATGAGAATGCAGGATGGGTGGTGGCAGGTAGTTTGGCTGGGAGTAGCAGTTGTTGGCGGGGTCAGCGCGGCGACCAGAGGTGTAGGAGTGGGGGGAGGGGGAGTTGCAGGTGCGTGGCTGGTCTTGATATATACGTTTAAGCCACAGTAAAACGTATCTTGAATATTGTTGGGAACGTGATGAAGGAAGAGAAGAGCAGGCTAAATCTCTGGGAAGAGATTATCGCCACAACTCTCCCCCGAAGCCTGCGGTTCTGGTGAAGTCACGTTCTCGGGAGGTAGAGTGGGAGGTGGAGCTGCCTCTTCCTCATGCACTCTGGAGAGGGCATCAGGGATGATGTTATCAGGCCCCTTGATGTAACAGATCTTCAGATTGAAGCCTTGAAGGTATAAAGCCCATCGCAGCAGACGTTGGTTATTGAATTGGGCTTGATGTAGGAATCGTAGAGGGTTCTGGTCCGAATAGATGGTAGTGGACCTAGCACCTTGCAGGTATGGTGAAAGTGTTGCAAGCTCAGGACGATGGAGAGGAGTTCCTTCTCTATAGTGCTGTAGTTTTTCTGATGAGGCTTCAACTTGCAACTGTAGTAGCTGACAGGTAGAACCTCCTCGCCTTGCTGCTGCATTAAGACACTTCCGATGCCGGTACCACTGGCGTCGACATGGAGGATGAAAGGCTTCTTGGTATCTGTTGAGGCGAGAATAGGATTAGAACAGAGGAGGAATTTGAGTTGTTCGAAGGCAACGGTTTGCTCCCTGGTCCAATTATACCGTTGCTTGGGACTGGTTAAGGTGATTAAGGGGGTTGCAACAGTGCTAAAGTTCCTCACAAACCGACGGTAATAAGAAGCAAGACCAAGGAAGCGCAGGAGCTGCTTCCTGGTAGTAGGCTGTGGATACTGTTGGATGGCTTGAATATGGATATTTAACGGAGCTAGGCTGCCACTCCCTATAACATGACCCATATACCGCACTTTACCTTTCGCGAAGGTGGACTTGCCCAAATTGATGGTGAGGCCGGCTTTCAGGAGCTTGGTGAACAGTCGTTGCAGCTGGAGCAGGTGTTCGCTCCAGGTGTTGGATGCTACAACGATATCATCCAAGTAGGCGTAGGTGTTGTCCAAGCCCTGGATGACGCGGTTGACAGCTCTCTGAAAGGTGGCTGGGGCATTGCAGAGTCCAAAGGGAAGCCGGTTATATCTGAAAAGTCCGAAAGGGATGATGAAAGCAGACAGTTCCTTAGCTCGCTCCGTTAGACACACCTGGTAGTAGCCCTTGAGTAAGTCTACTTGAGACAGGTAGCGGGCATTACCAATGGCATCAAGGATATCATCGATCCTAGGTAATGGGTATGCGTCCTTCACGGTGACACTGTTAAGCTTCCTATAGTCCGTACAAAGGCGGATCTTACCGTGAGGTTTGGGAACCAAGATGCATGGTGAGGCCCAGGGGGACTCACAGGGGGTAGCCAGTCCATGGTCCAAGAGGTACTGTACCTCAGCACGCATGACTCCGTTTTGCTAGGGCTGATTCGGTAGAACGGTTGGCGAATCGGCCGGGTGTCAGGTAGCAGTTGGATGTCGTGTCGAGTCACAGTACACTCTTGGGGATCATCTCGAAACAACTCCTGATGTTCTCTGATGAGTTTGATGAGTGAAGCACTATTATCGTCCTGAAAGTGATCATAGATATTAGTAAGGATTTCCGAATTAGAAAGCGCTGTCTCAGTGTCAGTGCTTTCGGAAGGAGAAGCAGGGAAGGTCTCACTGTGGCTGTATGGATCTGAAAAGGTCCATAAAGGGCTTTCTGTAGGTTGTTGCTGGCAAAGGAATGGACCCTCTCTAGAATGTGTCGGAGGTTTTGAAGATACTGGGGCACATTCTGATGCTCACTGAAGGTGGCATCACGTAGAGAATCCTTGAAAGCCTTGAGAGGTGTACGGCACTTACGTCCGTAGAGCATCTCATAAGGAGATACTCCTAGTGACTCGTTGGGAATGAACATGATGAGATCAAGTTGCCTATCCCAATCCTTTGAGGTCTCATTACAAAACTTTTTTAAGAGTGCCTTGATGGTCTGATGACTACGTTCAAGAGAACCCTGTGAAGCAGGATGATAGGGGCTGGACAGCACCTGTTTGATGTTGAACTCCTCCGGAGTCCGTTTGAAGAGATCACTGGTGAAGTTGGTGCCACAGTCGCTCTGAATCTCCCTCGGAAATCCATACTGGGTGAAGATTTTTAGTAAATTCTTCACCACTGTAGCAGCCGTAATATTTTTCACTGGAACTACTATCGGGAATCTGGTGGTAGGACACAGGATGGTTAAGATATAGGCGTTGCCGGCACTGGTCCGAGGCAAAGGACCAACACAGTCAATAACAAGTCTGTGGAATGGTTCCTCAGGCACCTGGATGGGTATCAGTGGTGCTCTGGGAACTGAAACGTTAGGTTTCCCTGCTTTCTGGCACACGTGGCATTGTTGCACAAACTGCTTTACGTCATTAACCATACCTGGCCAGTACTAGTCCTGACGAATCCCATGGTATGTCTTGTTAAACCCGTAGTGTGATAGAGCTCCGTGGGCCAGGTGTAGAATCGTGGGCCGCAGGCTGGTAGGAATCACTAGCTGCTCAACGTTTGCCCAATCGTCCTCTTCCTTCAGTTTACTGGGTCTATATCTGCGATAGAGTAATTCGTTCTCCATAAAGAACCCAGGAACACTGTCGGATTGGGTCTCAGCCTGAAAGAATAATGGTGTCAAGGTAAGATCATCTCTCTGTAACTTACGGAACTCCAAAGCGGTCAGATTTGGGGGTAGTTTCGAAGGGTCTTGAGGGACAGCGGTATCAGTAGAGTCAGCTGGCTGTGGTCGTGCAGCTTGAGCATGGGGGGTCACCATAACAGGAGGAGAAACTTCATCGCTCTCTTGAACCTTTGCTGGAACATGCTCAAAAATCGGGTTATCCAACACAGAGTTACCCACCTGGGATATTTCCTTGACGATCAGGTTGTTCGGTCGTTGGTCTTCTGCCAAGTCGTTGCCCAGGAGAAGTTGCACTCCAGGCATGGGAAAAGGCTTTTCCTTGACGGCGACTTGGACTTCACCGGTCACGAAGGGACAATCTAGGTGGACGCTGGCAAGAGGATAAGGAGTAGTAGCAGTAAGGTCAGTGATGAATACAGTCTCTCCTGTGTAGGCGACGTTGGGCACAGCTGATTTCAAAACGATCGATTGTAGAGCCGCTGTGTCTCTCAGGATCTTAAGTCCAAAACGTCCCTCAGAATCTGAACCGTGGGTAGAGATAGTTCCTGGATACAGATGTTTGCTAAAGAGAGAGAGATCATTAGCATGAACACCAACATTCATTACAGGCTTACCGGACTTAGGGTGAGTAGGTTTGGGCTTAGTAGGTTCTATGTTACCTTTAGATTGGGACTTACCACATTTTTCTATGGTATGTCCATAGAGTCGACAATACCTGCAGTACAGTTGAGAGGTACCTTGATCTGGGCTCGCTTTCTCGTAACTGTACCAAGACTTCTTACTGGTAGGTTCTGGTGTCAGCCGGTGGATGAGGCTGTAAGTGTCAGCTGACTTCGCGCACTTCACCAAATCGGTCTCTTCTTTGCTAAATATAGGCGGACAGGAGGAGGTACACGCCTCAAAAATTCTTCAACCAGTATGAGGTTGACAAGCTCTGGAAAAGTAGAGACATGTGCTGCCTCCAGCCATTTCATGAAATATCTCCGTTTGGTGTTAGCAAATTCTAAGAAGGTGGTAGTACTTGCCTTGATGAAGTCACGGAACTATCGTCGATAGCTTTCGGTGGAGAGAAGGTAGGCGTCCAACACAGCTTGCTTCAGGGTGGTGTAGTCGTTTTCAGATGCCAAAGTGCTGAGTGTGACTGCTGCTCTACCTGTTAAATGTACTCGGAGAAGGGTAGCCCATTGGTCGTCAGGCCAACTAAGTTGATTAGCAAGTGTCTCAAAAGTTGTGAAGAAAACATCAACCTCCGTTTCTATGAACGGGGGCATTAACTTACTTGCATGTGAGACATTGAAACTTGGAGGAAGGCTAGCTGCAGCTTGTTGGAGTTGAGCTTGGTGTGTAGCGTCCATCGTGAGTTCTCTGTTACGACAGTTTAGAGCTGTTTCTGCCTGTCGTTTGTCGTGTTCACATTGTATCTCGAGTCGCTCTTTGTATAAGGCCAACTCACGTTCACTTTCTTCTTTCTTCAGTGCGGCCTCTTCTTTCTTAAGTTGAAGCTCGCGTTCTTGTTCTTCCCTTTGTGATGGCAGCTTCACGCTCTTGTTCTTCCTTTCTGATGGCAGCTTCACGCTCTCTGATTGCAGCTGCTTCCTGTTGCTGCTGTAGGGCGGCATGCTGTTGTTGTAGGGCGGCTTGCTGTTGCTCCTTCTCGAGCTTTGCGAGCTCTATTTTGAGTTTCATTGCCGTCAAATCATGCTTATCTGAAATGGTATATTGTTCGTGAGTATCAGAATCTATAATACTTTCATCCGCAGGGTGATCCAAAATTATATTATGTATGGCATACTTGTTGGCTCCATCGGGAACTTCCAAGTGATACTCATGTGCAAGAGTTATCAATTCGACCCTCCTAGCATGACGTAAGTTCCCTATTTCACCTTCTGGATCTGCCTTAAAAGCTTGGATACGAAACATGGTGAAAATGGCAAATAAATGAGACACGAATATACTGTGAGAATATGGTGAATGTCAGAAACAGGAAACGTGGCAACTGATACCTATCCTGTGGAATTGTTAATAATTAAAGTTAATTCAAGATGGTAAATGATTAAGGTCGCAGGAAATCTTGTACCTGGTACTCACTGTGGGAGGATAAAGGCAAGAAAATCCTACTAATTAGTTGAAACTGAGTTTCAAAAGACAAGTGAAACACTAAATGGTTCCAAAGTAAATGAGGTAGTCCAAAAATGTAGTCATACCTTGCAGAGTCACTATAGAACATAAGCAAGGTACCCACTGAAATTGAATATGGTACTTACAGAATTAGCGAACTTCGTGCTCAAAAGAAAGAAAGCTAATTCCCTACCTTGAGTAAGTACCATCAATTCTGACCGACGAGTAGGGGTGCGAGTGTCAACTGGTGACGAGAACTATCGGCGAGGTCCCAACTCGCCAATAAAAGTCCGTGCAAGAGGAACTTTGGCCCTCTATTTCCTCCTAGAGTCGGGTTGCAGAAATTAGGTGCTATTGACCCAGAGACAGACCACAGTACCAGGGTACCTATGTGATAATCTGTCAAAAATGTGAGAAATATCTGAGGGACAAAAGATGTTAAACACGGGTAATAACACAGAGGGGGAGACGACCAATTAAGAGTATGACTGAGGCCTACAGTCACCACGTAATCCAAAGTTGTCTCACACTCACCATATGCTACTCCCGTAATGCACAATATACACAGCACCATATGAATAATAAAAGTGATTAATGTAAATATTGAAAGCAAGGGAATGAAAGCCAAGTACGCTTACCACAATTACCAATACCTGAGTGCAGCTCCCGGACAGGCCCCCAATTATATGTGACGGTAAAGTAGTGGAGTATGGTGTTCTGCAGTCTTCCAATGGCAGATGTCAATGCCAGGCCACATATAAGTATCAACAACAACAAAAAAATAAAAAAAAAAAAAGAAGAATGACTGCTTGTCTGATAATCTGTGGTAAGGTAAGGGAAGAGACACAAAACAATAATAAATAATGACATTTAATAAATCTAGAAAAACAAAGTAAAATAAAGACAATTCCTTGGCTGATCAAAGGGGAAGTCAACGAGTGGAAAAATAACATAAAAAAGAATGAATTTAAGTGAACAATGGGACATGGAGGACATACAATAATGAATAATAAAGAAATGGTGCTGGGAATAAATGCGCTAGCTATAAGCCTCTATTTCATCACATGAGGTGAGCCAACTAGGTGTTCATAGCCTGAGAGCACTAGATATTCTGACTGGTAGGGCTGCCAGTTGATCCCGACGTTGCCTTGGCGAGGAATGTGATTGGCGTAGAACTGAAGTGGTGTGTTCTCGAACGGCCAATGAGAATGCAGGATGGGTGGAGACAGGTAGTTTGGCTGGGAGTAGCAGTTGTTGGCGAGGTCAGCGCGGCGACCAGAGGTGTAGGAGTGGGGGGAGGGGGAGTTGCAGGTGCGTGGCTGGTCTTGATATATACGTTTAAGCCACAGTAAAACGTATCTTGAATATTGTTGGGAACGTGATGAAGGAAGAGAAGAGCAGGCTAAATCTCTGGGAAGAGATTATCGTCACAGGTGCAAAGACATGCTACTAAGTGGCTCCCAGAACTGAAGGGCAAGAGCTACGAGGAGAGGTTAGAGGCATTAAATATGCCAAAACTAGAAGACAGAAGAAAAAGAGGTGATATGATCACTACATACAAATAGTAACAGGAATTGATAAAATCGATAGGGAAGATTTCCTGAATCCTGGAATTTTACGAACAAGAGGTCATAGATATAAACTAGCTAAACACAGATGCCAAAGAAATATAAGAAAATTCACTTTCGCAAACAGAGTGGTAGACGGTTGGAACAAATTAGGGGAGAAGGTGGTGGAGGCCAAGACCGCCAGTAGTTTCAAAGTGTTATATGACAAAGAGTGCTGGGAAAACGGGACACCACGAGCGTAGCTCTCATCCTGTAACTACACTTAGGTAATTACACTTAGGTAATTACACACACACACACACACACACACACACACACACACACACACACACACACACACACACACACACACACACACACACACACACACACACACACGCACGCACAAACCAGCCTACCGCCAACCTCACCCCTCACCCTTGGGACTGACCTTCCATCCCTCACCCACCTGATTGTCCTCCTTCCTCTCTCCCCCGCTCTGCCTATTTCCCTCTCTCCCTCGCTCTCCCACTCCCCCTCACTCCCTTTCACTTCCTCTCTCCCTCTGCCTCCTTCCCTCCACAAGTTAACCCCACCCCCCACCATGCTACCCACACAATAAACACACACACAGACAGACAGACAGACAGACAGACAGACACACACACACACACACACACACACACACACACACACACACACACACACACACACACACACAGGTCAAGCGGGATGGTAAGACAACAGAATGAAGCTGGAGGAGAGGGGCTGGACGAGTCATATATGGAGATGATTGCTAAGGCATGGCAGGAAGTCACTGGGGAATTGAAGGACCTGAGGGAAACTATATGTAAGCTGCAGGTAGAACTAAGTGCAGCACAAGCGGAGATAAAAAGCCTAAAAACAGGCCCTCGTCAGACTCTGGCCCAGGGGACCAACCCCCAGGTACCAGGAGATGTAGCAATGGCAGGGACCGCTACAATTGACCCAACCTTTGCTGAAATGCTGAAGAGCCCAGGAGCAATGTCCACAGTCAAGGAAGTTGTAATGAAAGCAGTAACCTCACAGGAGGCAGCTAAATGCACAAGCCAGCTAATGGAATGGAAAAGAGCTGTAATAATGGTAGGTGTGAAGGAACAAGAGGGCTCCACAAGGGAGGATTTGAGGACTAAAGACAAAGCTGCAGTGGCAGGGATATTAAAGGAGAAGGGGCTGAACGAGACATAGAACAGTTTTTCTGGATTGGCCAGTACAACAGAGACAAAAAGAGATTGATCAAGGTAGTATTCAAGAGCGAGGACATCAAAGAGGACATCCTAGTAAAGAAGAGCAAACTGAGATATGCAAGGAACTACAAAGAGGTATATGTTCAGAGGGACATGACCAGAGACGAGATAGAAAGGGCAGCAGATGCAAGGAAAAGGAGCAAGGAGAGGGAAGGGAGCCAGGGAACCTCAGCCTCCAACCCAGCAATCCTAGAGGGGAGTGGGGAACCCCAATCCAGCAACCCAGGAACCCCAGGGGGGAATGCAACACCCCAACCCACCACCCAATAGGGCCCCCCCCTATCCCTCAGCACAAACCTTCCTTGCCCCTGCACAATGCCCATCATGAAACTCAAATCCTCCTCCTCCCCTTACCCCAAGTATCCCCTGCTTTCCCAGCTCTTGGTCTTCTTCCTGCCCCAAGCAGGCCTGAGCAAGACCAAAGCCCTCTATCCCCCACTCCACCTCCCCCTAAACCCCTGTCAACTACACCGCAGGAGGGCGTGCCCTTTCCCCAAGCAATCCCTGCCCCCCTCACCCCCAGGACTTCTTCCTGCCCCAAGCAGGCCTGAGGAAGACCTAAGCCCTCCAACCCCAACTCCACCTTCCCCTGAACCCCTGGCAATTACCTCACAGAAGGATGAGCCTACCCAAGTAGCAATGACCTTGGAACAACTTCGTACACTTGTGGGGAGTGAGGGTGAAATTGGATATAAGAAAGTGAGCTTCAAGGTAATGTACTCAAACATTGATGGGATTACCAAAAAAGCAAGTGAACTGGAAGAAAGGGCGCAAGAAGAAAACCCTGATGTAATAGGACTAACGGAAACAAAATTGTCAGGAGTCATAACAGATGCTGTGTTTCCAAAGGACTACTATATAGTAAGGAGAAAGAGGGAAGGGAGAGGAGGTGGAGGAGTGGCCCTGCTGATAAGGAAGGACTGGAGTTTTGATGAGATGGAAATTCCGGGCTGTGACAGATTCAGAGATTACATAACAGGAACTATAACAATGGGTGGACCTAAGATAATAGTGGAAGTCATTTACAACCCTCCCCTAAATGACAGAAGACCTAGACAGGAGTTTGATAGGAACAACATGGCAACCATTAGTATAATAGAGAGAGCAGCTTCAGTTGCCTGCAGGAATGGCTCAAGACTCTTAATCATGGTCGATTTCAACCATGGAAAGATAGACTGGGAGAATGGGGACCCACATGGAGGTGCAGATACGTGGAGAGCCAAACTCTTGGAAGTGGGAAGTGGCAACAAGGAATTTTCTGAGCCAGCATGTCAAGGAACCCACAAGAGTGAGAGGCAATGATGAACCAGCTAGACTCGACTTGATATTCACCCTGAATGAGTCAGAAATAAGGGAAGTCCAAGTTGAAGCCCCTATAGGAATGAGTGACCACAGTGTGCTGATCTTTGAGTACTTGGTGGAGGTAGCGATAACGTATCCAAGGATGGGATCGGAGGGAAAAAGACTGAATTACAGAAGAGGAAAGTATGACGAGATGAGGAACTTCCTCAGGGGAATACCATGGGAAACAACTTAGAGACAAGAATGTGCAGGTCATGATGGATTTTGTCACCCAGAAGTGCCAGGAAGCTGCAGACAAATTTATCCTCGTCCAAAAGGAGAAAAACGAAAAACAACAGAAAAACCCATGGTTCAACCAGGAATGCAAGGTAGCGAAACAACTGAGTAAAAGAACATGGAGAAACTACAGAAATAACAGAACACCAGAGAGCAGGGAGAGATACCACAGGGAAAGAAATGAGTACCTCAGAGTGAGGAGGGAAGCAGAGAGATAGTTTGAAAAAGACATCGCAAGTAAAGCCAATACCCAACCAAAGATGCTCCACAGCCACACCAGGAGGAAAACAGCAGTGAAGGAACAAGTGATGAAGCTGTGAAAAGGGGAGAACAGATACACAGAGAATGACAAGGAAGTGTGTGAAGAACTCAACAAGAGATTCCAGGAGGTCTTCACAATAGAACAAGGAGAAGCCCCTGCACTAAGTGAGGAGGCGGTAAACCAAGCAACCTTGGAGGAATTTGACCTCACCAGTGATGAGGTCAAAAGGTGTCTGCTGGAGCTGGATGTGATAAAGGCTGTTGGGCCTGACAGAATCTCACCATGGATACTAAAGGAAGGTGCAGAAGCACTAAGTGTGCCACTCTCTATGGTGTATAACAGGTCACTGGAAACAGGAGACTTACCAGAAAGTTGGAAGACAGCTAACGTGGTCCCAATATACAAGAAGGGTGACAGGCAACAGGCACTGAACTACAGGCCAGTTTCCTTAACTTGTATACCATGCAAGGTGATGGAGAAGATTGTGAGGAAAAGGCTCGTAGATCATCTGGAGGGAAATAACTTTATAACGCACCACCAACATGGGTTCAGGGATGGTAAATCATGCCTCACAGGTTTAATAGAATTTTATGACCAGGCAACAAAAATTAGGCAGGAAAGGGAAGGGTGGGCCGAATGCATTTTCCTGGACTGTCAAAAAGCCTTTGACACTGTACCCCATAAAAGGCTGTTAAAAAAGTTAGAGCAACAGGCAGGAGTAAAAGGGAAGGTGCTCCAGTGGTAAGGTAATTATCAAGAGAAGGCACCAAACCGGGAAGGCTATGTAGCACCATCAAAGTGCGAAATAATCAGAGGGCGCTAAATATCACCAAGAATGCCAATACGAGAACAAAAACGCATAAGGCGAATGATATCAAAAGTAATATCACTTGTCCATTGATAGAATTCACCTAGAATTCTATCAATGGACAAGTGACTGTGAGGGATGGTCGGAAAGCAAGACACACGCTCGTCCTGGAAGGCAGGACATTCAATAAGGATATGCACAACTGTAAGAGGGACAACGCAATTCGGACAAAAAGGAGCAGGGCGGCACTCCATTAAGTGACCATGGGTTAAGCGAGTATGGCCCACCTGCAGCCATGCCAAAGCAGTTTCCCACCGCCGGTTACGGTGGTAGGAGGAAGGCCACGGGGACACCCTACATTTGAGAGTATGCAGCTTGTTACTAACCACAGAGCACAGAGGACCAACAACCCTGCCAACGGGCAAGGATGGAGGAATGAATAACAGGATAAAAGCCAGAATAAGGAATACCTTTACGACAGATGGGACAAGAATGGATAGCTTCCTTAGCGGCAGCATCCGCACGCTCATTGAAAGAAACACCAATATGGCTGGGAACCCAGCAAAACTCTACTGATTTAAATTTACTAGAAATAAGAAACAGCCAATGTTGAATCTCGATGACCACCGGATGGACAGGATTAAACGACCCTAGAGTCATGAGGGCACTACGAGAGTCAACTACAACCACAAAGGAGGAATGAGAATGAGAAAGCAAGAGACGGAGAGCATAGAGAATAGCATAAAGTTCCGCCGTAAAGACACTAGCCTCTGAAGGGAGGCGACACATATAAGTACGGTCAGGAAAAACAACAGAGTAGCTCACACCGTCCGCAGACTTAGACCCATCGGTGAAGATGGAAATAGAGTGGTAGTGCGAAGAAAAGTGCTCAAGGAAGAGGCTTTTCAGAATTGTAGGAGGGGTAAAGGCTTTAGTAATACAAGTCAAGGATGTACAAAACTTGGGAAGGGGGACTCTCCACGGAGGCAAGGAAGGAACAATATGAAGAGAAACATTAGAAATATAAACAGAAAGAGAATCCTGTAAGCAAGATAACCGGACAAAAAGTGGGAGACGATGAAGAGGAACAGGGGGCTTCAGCAGGAGGAAAAGTCAAAGCACGACAGAGGCGCGAGGAAGGATGTTGCAAGGACCACGCAAGATAGCGAAGACAGTAGCGATCACGGCGGTCCTGAAGAGAGAGAAAGCCAGTGTCAACACACAAACTGTGGGCGGGAGTCGAACGAAAGGCACCAGAACTGAGACGCAACCCAGTATGGTGAAAAGCATCAAGACGGCGAAGAGTAGAAGGAGAAGCAGAAGAGTATGCAGTGCAACCATAATTGAGTTTACACAGGACGAGAGAGGAATGCAAATAGAGGAGTGTGCGCCTATCCGCTCCCCAAGAAGAATGGGACAAAACCTTAAGTAGGTTAAGGGCCTTAGAACATTCAACTCAGAGGTAAGAGATATGGGCTGACCAAGACAAACGAGTGTCAAAGAC